>VZTD01002670.1:3397651-3486019 GCA_013397725.1 Rhagologus leucostigma
AGGGACGGGCGCAGCCCGGGATCAGAGCGCGGGTGCTGCCCCGCAACGCGCGGCGGGGCCAGTCCCAGGCTGTGCAGAGCTCCGAGCGCGGGCAGCGGCTGCGGGCTCAGCAGCGCTCGTGACCCCTGTGAAGAAGCGGCAGATGCAGAGAGGCTGAAATTGAGCGTTTTTAACAAAGGCTGGAGGATGCCGCTCTGTGATCAAAAACCAGTGACATGAGTTGCACGTAACGCCACGGAGATAATGAAGCCGCTCCACTCCCACACCTGAAACACTAGCGATATTCGAGTCGCGTGTATCGGGCGGGCACATTTGACACGCGCTGCTCCCACGCTCCCTAGCACGAACACGCTGGGGAGCAGGTCCCCGGGTCCCAGCCTCTTCCAGCTGCAAACTGGGAGCACTGAGGGCACCCCTCGGCCCCGGCAGGCTGGGACACCTCACCGGCAGCTCAGCTCCCCGGGGCCACTGACAGGACTCTTTGGCCCACTGCTACGGCAAAACCCGTACTAATGATGCTCATTGGTTGCGCTGCATGTGCGGAAATAATTCATCCGTATACTAGAAATGAGATAAAATTGTTATTTTGAAATAGCACCTTATTTCAGTTAATCAGGAGACCTTTTCCACTATTTTTCTACTCATCCATGCTCTCCTTGGAGGGTAATAAAATATAAATAGAATTCTGCTTATTTTCTGAGTATTTACTTTTAAAGTTTTTTATATTTCTGTAAGGTTTTAAAATGCAAACATCAGAGGTAGCTTAAGAACTTGGAATTAGACATATTAACACTAATTTTTATCATTGACATAATGGAAGTAATGGAACAAGGTGAATAAATTCCTTGTGATTTTTATGCTTTATCTGTCAAAAATAATTTCCTTTATGAGAGATGGGCCTGTAAATAGGAAGTACTTTTCATAACCCTAACTGGTACAAAGGCTCGGGTCAGATCTTAAACATATCTGACTGATGCAAAAAAGTGGAATTTGATGCCATTTCTGTACTTCAAAATTTTCTCGAGTAAGTAAAACTTGTTCCTTTTATAATTTAAATATAGTTTCCTTTACATAGCACATAAGCTAACAGTTAATTTCAAAATGTACATTCGATTACGACAGTTTAGGACTGTCAGGTTTAGCTAAGTGTTAAAAGACAGACCAGGAATTCAAAAAACTTAAAGCAGCAGTAAAATATTAGTCAATGCCTATGAGAAATGAGTCTGTCCCTTTATTCAGGGTGTCTGTGTTTAATGGTAAGCTGGGATGCATATAAGCCAGTCCAAGCATGAAGGGCAGTAGGACACTCATATGGAAAGCCAACTTTGTCCCTCAGTTATCAAGATAAGAAACCTGTCATTTCTCTCATTCACTCTGTCAGCCTTGAGATACTCCAAGCAGACTTACCTCTGTGTTGTACACCCCATATATCAGGAAGATGAAGAGACCCTGTAAAATAAAATGGAGGGAAAAAGCTGTTAACTCTAATCATTTCAGCAGTAGAAATACCTGAAATAAACTTTCCTGGGAACAGACAAAAGAAGACACACTTCATCAAGGTCAATTTATTTTTCTATTTTTCAACATTATAAGCTGTACCTTGAGCATTTATTTGATAACATGGGAGTGCTTCAACTATATTGTGATATTCAGCTGTTTGAAAATGAAAAACTTAGCACCAAAGGATCTATAGCATTAATTAGAAAAATTAGTTTTATATTTGAATGGTCTTTCAACCAACAAAATAAATTTAACTTCGAAAAGTGAAAATACAAAGATGCTGAGGCAAACTGAGGAGTGAACAAGCTCTACTTCTGATATTTCTTTTTGTAAAACTAAAAGTAAGAAAACATATACTACCAAATTCTACACTAAAAATATACTCCCACATATGTATTGAAAAATGTATATGCTTAATTATTTTAGAAATTTAAGCAGGAAAAAAGTAAGAAATGTATGAGGACAGAAATAAAAATAACCCAAGCAGATAGTATACATGAATCACCAAAACTCTTTGAAGGGCTTGCTTCACACTGGCCTCCTATTAGACTAAACAAGCTAAAAACAAACAAAATACTCACTTCAATGAGTTTCTGTGAACGTATTTGCCTTACTGAAGGATGTGTGTCCAGGATCTGAGTTAATAGTGCAGCTTGTTACTGATTCTTGCAATCTGCAGGCAGGATCCTGAAAAACACACTCAAATTACTAGGAAGAACAGAATAACAAATGGAAATAAAATGCCAAATATGTAGTTTGCTATGAAAATGCTTCTGTAACTCAGATTCACTGTGGGTTTATAACCTATTTTTAAATTTATTCGTAAAATTACCGTATCTTGTAATATAAGTAAATACTTAAAACTGACCACTTGAATATATCAGGGAAAAACTCTTGATTTTCAAACCGAAAATATTTTCTGATAAGAAACTGCATTTGAATAGCAAACAACTTGCAAGTTTTTAATCCGACATGCAAATTACTTGAAGACATTTGGATTAATTAATTTCAGGTTCCCAGAATTTTAGGGATTTCCATCCCAGGCAAGAGGCTGCTATGGATAACTGCCATAGAGAGAGAGGCAACGAATAATCAGCTGTTAAGATGAAAGAAAAGAAATTCTTTCAGGCTGATCCCAGAAGAGAGAGTAAAACCACATGCTGCTGGTTATTCAGGTGCTTTCGTGAGTTAAAATTCTTGCCAAAACTCAGTTCCAAACAATACTGGTTGCTCTGATATTAAGAGTAAGAAAAAATTTTAAAATATACATTCAAGACTTCCAAGACTAGAATGCTCTTTTTAACCTAGGTATGCAAAAATAATGCTTTTAATTGCTTCTAAATCTCTTCTGAAATCTGTGAATCTCATATCATCCCAGAAAAACAAACTAGTTAACTAATTAGGTTTGGGTATTCATTAATCTTACAGAAAATTTGAAATAAATTACTAAAGAGTCCAGATCTTAAATTGGCATGTCAATTTTTTTCTTTTCTTTTGCTTGATAACAGCTCCTTTAAATATTTAACTGTTAGAAATATGAAGTGCTGTGAACATTCTTACCTTAATTCTTAATTCTTGCAGACTTCTGGGAGCTTTTTGCCTTGTTTTTATTTTGGAGCAGGGGTGTCCTCTAATATCAAATTATTCTAATAGAATCAGCCCAACAAGGATTTTACTTATTGCCTGCAATGAGTTACGAGGTCCTGGCACCAACAGCTGATAATGAGGGGTCATTTTCCACACAACACTGTCATCAACAATTACCTGTACAGGATAGCGTGTGGTCCATCTGTGATGGGAATAAAGAGGTGCAGATCCTCAGGCGGTTTGAAATGTTAACGATAATATGGTCTTACATAATTGATAGTTCATTTTCTTTAACTCATTACTTGCAAAAAGAGCTTCTCTGTTTTTTTAGTGGGCCCTGTTGTCAGCAGCAGTGTGGTTCTGTGAGCAGCTGCCTCAGTTGCTCAGGCTGGTCAGATGTTCTTTGACTTCTGGGAATTAAACAGTGTTGTGATCAAGCCAGTAATTTTATCCAGAACTGTTTATTATATCTGTTGGGATCAATAAAATAAAATAAAATTCCTTCATGAAGAAGCATAGAAAGCACATTTGTGTTTTTGTGTTCTGATAGCACATGTGAACCCCCAGAGGAATTGTAGCCCATTGTGCTCAGTGACATATCCATATCCATATCCATCCAGAATAAAGCCATCTATGCCTTGAAAAGGTAAAGGTTTCTAGACAGAAAATCTGGCCTTGTTGGAGGAAAGAGAACCTGCAAGCACACCTGTCATTTTTCAGGTCTCATGCCAAAGTAGGATGTGTTCTTGGTGGACTAAGGAGAAGTTAAGAACCTTCGGCTGAGCTGGAATCCTGCCTTTTGGAATCCGAGGAAAGCACTGCCGGGTGCTTAATTACAGCTCTGTCGCTCCAGGCAGGGCGTGAACGGATTGCTCAGCTTTGAAATTGGCAGGTCTGGCCCGAATTGTCCTTGCTATCTTGAATAAATCAGTCTATGGACAGTTCTAATCTCTAGCAAGTTTGTCAGGATCTGTTCCAGTTTGGGTGGTACCACTGAAAGTCGACACTCTTATCACAAGTCCATTCTGCTTTAGGGCAACAGAAATTTGCATGGCAGTTGTTTTTACCAGAAGTTTCTTTCCCTGATTTTAACGTTTGTCTCTCGTTCTGTTACTATTTGACATTTCCTTTTTATGGACATCAAATTTCCTTCAAGATTAGACAATAAATTGCAATCACTTTTTGGTGTGTTAAGACTGTTACACTGATACTTTCAGTATTTTCAATTTCAGCATTTTTTTCAATATACGCATTCTCGAGAATGTGGAATTACTTCATCCTTCTCCTGTTTAATCATTTGGTCTCATTTGTTTGACAACCAAAAAGGATTTTTAAGAATTCACAACTACTAAAATCCTCACCATAATACCTCAAAAGATCAATTAAATAAAACCACATTAGCAAAATATGCATGTAAGCACTAGATAGAAGACCTCTAGAAGAATAAAAACCAATTAAATATGTTCTAAATAAATTAATACCTAATAAAAGCAATTCAATATTTTAAAGCATTAAAAATTTCCAGCACTGAAAATGTTTGGATTGCAAGAAATTTTCTGATTTATAGAAGAGAGAAAGCTAGTAGATCATATGCAGCTATACTGAACAAATACTGCTTTTTTTTCATAAATTTAAAAATAAGGCTATTGCAAGAATGGAAACTGCAGCCTGCGAACAGAATTCATGTTACTCACACAATCAGTCTTTCTGTAATCCTAGAAAAAATAAAAATTGTCTTAGCAAGGAGAGATTAGGGATTTATGGTTTGTTTTAAATCTGGACCAGTGCTAGAAACTGTAAGCCTCAGGAAACTTTTGTCACACAACATCAGTTTTAATGCAAAGAATATCCAATTCCAAAATTATGGGATTTTTCTTCCATAGTTGAAGAAGTTTGAAATGTTTACTTCAACATTTAAGAAGTCTGACATTTGAAACAGTACTGTTGTGAAATTTCCGTCACTGCCCCACAAGCAGCTATTTCAGCTCTCATTGTTATCACTCAGTTAGTACTTGCAGGCTCTGCGAACAGGAGGAAACAATGTGACTGATTTGGATTTTCTGCCTATAAAAACTAGAACTTAAAAAAAAAAAAAACAAGCAGAAATTTTGTAATGCTAATTAACAGATCCTCAGAAATTTGGTAATAATAAACTGTTGTAGCAAAGGTCCTGCAGCAAATCAGTAACTTACCCTGGAACAGAGTCTTTGCTTTGGCCCTGGAGATTAATTGCTCTTTGCGTCAGTTGCATCGAGAACCAGATGGTTCATTCTTAGTTCTGAGCCATATTAAAAAGGTATTTCTGTTAATGTCAGGTGAAGTGGAAATGGACAGGCAGAGTGTAACTCTGGATTCCACACTGAGAATCCCTGCAAGGACTGAAGTACACAAACAGTTTTTACACTCTGCTAAGGAGCCACATAGAAAACTTTAGATGAAATTATATAAAAGTGCCAGTAGAATAACTGGGATCTAGGATGTCAAAAGAACAGCCCGTTCTCCACAGCCTTAGCAAATTAGCATTCCATGTTGCCAAATGTAAGCCTGCCCTAAAGTTTATTTTAGATAAAGCCAGCAATAACCTCTCTGCACAAAGATATGTTTAGGATGATAGGAAAAATCCATGTTTAAAAAAAATAGTTGGAAGGGACTTAGAGATGTCAGCTGTCCACCTCTCAGCATAAGCAAAGATAGGATATTTAAGTGTCAGAATAAGCTTTCATATGGCAGATATAACAAATTTCTGACATAAATATGTCATCTAACAAATTTTTTGAACCCCCTTACCAAGATCCTGTTGGAGTACCTAGACAAGCCTGTGTTAATCTACTTTTTGAGGTGACCAGGATCCATTTTCCACCTGTCCTTACAGAGGACAACTTGACCTTTGCAATACGTCTAAGCATTACAATCAGGGCTACAGGATTCAGGGGTTTTAATGGAAATTTATCATACTATGAAAATGTTTCCTGCTTCTGTTTCTTCTTTTTAGAGTTATACTTTACAAAACAAGATATTCTTTTAGAGCATGAAAAAGCCAAGACATGAAGCCACTTGGGGTTTTTTCTGGGAAAATTAATTACCATAATCACACCATCACCATATACATCAAAAATCTATGCAGCACCAGTCACAGAGAGAGGAGACTCACGCTTCAGTTCATTTTTTTCAGTAGTCTCTTATTCACATACACACAAAGTGGCCTGAAAACAGCCAATGTTCTCAGAGCTTGGTCTTGCTATGTCTTTGCATGATTCCACCTCTGTACAAGATATGTCTTTCTATACATTTTTGTACTTAGAATACTGGCTGCAGGGAGAGAACTGCAAGTTTCATTCTACCTACTTTTACAGGCTTATAACTTCTTCCAACTGCATCTATTCCTTGTACTTGTCATCAACTCAGAGATTACTTTCTCTGTCACTAAACCCCAATTTCTCATTTTATAAAACTCCAAGTACCTTACTGAACTAGGGAACACCCAGGGAAATGGATTATATTTCACCCAAAGAATTAATCCATGCTCTTGGTCTGCTCCACCTAAAATCAGTCAACACACACAAATAACCATAGAACTATTTGCAATTTGTGTGCGGTGCAAAAAATGTTGATTCATACCCCTTGAGCTAAATTTTGTATTCCTTACATTTAATAACATCTCACAAGGTGGTTAACGAGTTTAGGCTAGATCACTCAGTCAGTACAATATTGTTAGAGGTTAAAAAAAAATATCTCTTAGGAAATATTTAGAATTACAGTGGCACAGATTATATTGTAAAATCACTGTAAAATCTCTGTGGGAAAGCTAGGACACAGTCAAAGTGTAATTCCAGTATTATTGCAATTTAAAGGTTTGTATTTGCAAGAATTTCTCCAGCTTATATACACAAACAGGGAAGTGTGTTGCAAAAGATCCCAAGGCTGTTACACACTGAAAGCCATCGTGCATTGCTCTCTCTTTTGCTTTATAGTAATTTAAAGCGTAAGGTTACAGCTTTTCTGCAACTGCAGATGCCAGAAAAACTTAAGTTTTAGGAACTATACTGAATGCAATATCTGCTTTTATGAATTTCTTTTCTGGGGCTCCTTAGAACTCATAGGCAGAGCCCTATAAACCTATAGAGAATAGCTAAAAAACACTCCAGTGTCGCCCATTCAAATGAACAGAATCTTTTCCACCCACGTGAAGCATTTAGAACGGTTACTCAAACTCCATCCTAAACGTTCTTATTTTACTGTAACAAAAAATATACCATAATAATGATTTGAGATTAATGGTTGAATGTGTTGGATTTTTTTTAAGCTATAATTCTAGAAAGAATCTGTATAGCTTAAAATACTCCCTTATGATGTCAAAATACACATATGCTTTCACACATTCTTGATGGAATGTTATTCATCCTAGGCTTCATTACAAGCCTAAAAAAAAAACCCTCATAAAAACCTTCTATCTAAATTCTCTTCAGGGAGATGAATTCATGATGGACACGATTTCCCACAGAACTAATCTCCTTATTATGTGACTGAACAGTTTTAGCACATCCTCTCTCCCATTTTTCATACCAGATCAGTTCTGTGTGGATTAGATGTGGAGACGCACTGTAAAAGAAACAGTATTTGAAGCCTCATTCCAAATACATCTTTTCCTACTAGTTTAGGTTCCTGGTGCTGCCATCTTCTATGAGCAGAAGCCCCTTTGGGCTTTCAAACAGGAGTTGTGCCCAAGTACAAAGAAGGCTCTTAGCTCACGACAGGACAGTTATTGGTACGAACTCCTTCTTGAATCATTAGAAAAAGGCATCAAGACAGCCCTAAGTGCTGCCTGTAGCTCCCCCAGTGCAAGGACGGTGACTCCTTCTCTTGAATAATCCTCACCTTTTCATTGTAGAGGGAGATCACTGTACCGGGTGATTTTCAGATATTACTGCTGCCCTGTTGTTGATGCAATAACTGTCTTAAAACTTAAAAATACATTCATAAAAGATGCTGTTCTCAGCAATTATTTGAATGTCATTTCTTAACAGATACAACACATTTCTATTTCTGAATTTCTGGGAGAGATAATAATCACTTAGGTCCAGATTTGCAGAGGTCTTCAGACATCCCAGTTGTACTGATTTCAGTATTAGTTTCTCCATGAGTTAGAATCTAACTGCTGTTGCAGATCTGGGAAACAGTTGATGGTCCCATAATAATACAGTGGTATTTTCAAAATGGTGTATTAAATTACTGATGTCTTGGTGTGGAACTGAAACTTACCCAAATGAGCAACTACCCAGAAACAAACCTGCAAGTTTGGGGTTTTTTATACCTGCCTGTTTTTCTGTCTTTTAATCCTTTCTTGCAAGATGGGGCCTGGTTTTCATAATAATATGAAAAAATTTACAAATATTGGTTTTTTGTATTTTCAAAAGGATGATAATTCTGATGGAAAAGGAAAAAGTCCGATGCTTCCAAAGAGCCACATGTCAGATGTACAGTAGATTGTTTTGAGGGAGAAACTTAGAAATTTTTTCTAAGTCTAAAAGTGTTCATATGAAAATAGTTTCCAAGGGTCATACTTACGTTTCACTTTGTTGCATAGCAAATATGTGCAGTTCACAATCTGAGTTCTTTCTGGCCAGTCCAGCCACACGATTGTGAAAGCCTGGATGGGTTCTGATTCCTTATGCATGATCCAGCTATCTCAGCCATTTAGATTTCTAGTGTATGTTGGGTTCCAGACATGCCTTTGAAATTCTGCTTTCAGTTGTGTGTTGTGGCAGTAAAACCCACTGTGCCTCCGTGCTTTGAAGGACTCTTCATGATTTTCATAGAGTATGCAATGAATCCTTAAACTGCTCACTTGAGGGTGATCGTTAACCTTTAGAAAAACATTGAAAAACACTGAATATAAACCAGTATCTCAGGTATAATTAATGAAAAGAACTTGCAGCACTTTACCTTACCAAAAAAAAAACCTGAACTGTACAGCTGCATAAATAATTGATCTTTAAATCACTGTCTCAAAATAGGTGCTGAAATTAATTGATACTTCAGGATTGACCCAAAATGCATATGTTCTCTGTTCTCATGTCAAAATAAATAAAAACATTTTCACTGTGGAGGGGAGGGTTTTAAGGGGACAAAAAAACCCCACCACCACCAAAAACCAACAAAAAGCCCCAGAAATTTTTAAGTTTCATTTGGCTTCATTTGGGAGTTTTTAAAGACCTCACAGAAGTATATTTTTAAAAGGTGGATAAAGCCAAGTTAAACCAAATTATTTACACCTACAAACAACCCCCATGTTCAAGGTTCTTTCTGAGAAAAATAGTCTGAGAATTCGATGCATCATTTCTGTTGAACCAAGTTTTAATTTCTGCCCAGCATTAAATAATTCATAATTCAGTTAAGCAAATTTAAGATGGTAAGGAAAAGAAATAGGGTCTATTTCCACATAAGCTTGTAAATGTGACAGAGTGCTCTAACAATATATTTTATGGAAAGCAGACATTTAAGTTTTATATTCCAAAGAATCATCTCACTTTGCGTTGCAGGACCTCTTTCAGATCCCAGTGACCATCCATAACTGTCATGGAACATTTTCCTTCCAGCCTTCCCACTCCTCACATAGTGGCATCCCTCTTAATATTACCCATGTGATTAGCAAGAAAAGGAAAGCAGCCACACCTGATAAGACACAGAGCAACATGGGGGCAACACAATCAGCAGGTCTGTGAGGAAAGGTAAGGACAACACAAGAAAAGGAGAGTCAAACAAGAAAAGTATCAATTAAGAGACTGCATCAGGCTGCTTAGGCAGGTACAATAAAATTAGATTAGAACAGATGGACTAAATGCCAGAAACTTTGTCCCAAATGTAGGCAGCAGAATAATTGTTAGAAAGTAACTCTGTAAAGAAACAATTCTTCTCTAGCTTTCAAGGATCAATACAGGTTTTGAATAAATATCGACACAAAGGTATTAATTGGATGTATGTGGTATTAAATCCTCCTTTCAAAAATAGAGGTTAGTGTCTGCAATTCAATCTGTTGTCGATTTAACCAGAAAATGCCCTTAAAAGTTACAAGTTAGAATAGCACATAATGTCTAAGAATTAATTGATCTCTGTGCAGTGTGATTTAAATCGGATCTTTGGTGGCCGCGTGAGAATGGGCTGAAAGTGACTGTGCACAGAGAGCCATTCAAAAGCAAAAAGGAAGATAGAGACAGAAATGAGGAATTTTTTTTACTAATGTCTTCCTTTCACAACATTTTTTACACATTACGAGTAATTCCATGTTTAAAGATTCAGTAGCCATTTTCATTTGGCTGTGCTTGGCACAACTATCCATTTACCTGAGCTGACTACAAGGGAATACCATAGTGAGTCAGCTTCCTTTTAAAAATATATCAGAAGGTCAATAAATACATAAACAAACTCAAGAGCTTACTAGGACCTAAAATATTTGCACAGTAATTTTAGGGAAAAGAGTGCTCACGGGCTTCTCCTAACAGCAAAATGAGGAGAGTGGTTTTGTTTTGGTTTTTTTGAAGTCACTTAAGAAAAGCCAAATCAACAGCAATCTCTTTACATCAGATTTAATACTTCGAAATGTCCAGTTTGTCTGGAGAACCCTGGACACAAGCAATGCAATGCTGAATGAAAAAGGAGATCTAATATTCTAATTTATTTGATGGCAAAGCAGGGGGGAGGTTCCTATATACCTCCTCCAAATATTTTACATTTTTCTTCTAGGAAGAATTTTTCACCATCAAAGGGTAAATTTCGTGAAATTTGAATTAAGGAGACATATTCTAATAGCAATAAGCCATGCCAGGGTGTGCATTACTAGACTTATTGGCAAGCCTTTCAAGTGATTGGAGGCACTTGGTGTTCAGGCTGTTCCTTTGCAGCATACCCAGGACACACACCGAGAGCCCATAAATGTACATCTCTGAGGGGCTTGTTACTGCTGCATATTAATTAGCGTGGCAGTCTGATGTTGGTTACGAGTTGTTCCCCCACAGCTGGACAAGACTGGAAAACAAAGATTTTGTTTGTGATTAAGAGTTCCTTAGGGTCTTGAGAGAAGCACAGGTTTCAGTCCAAAGAGGCAGTACTTTCAGAGTTCCGATCAGCGTTTAGTTTTGCTAACACAAGCGACTTCAGATAAATACTGTGATTCTGTACTAAAACCTGATCATGAAATCAAATCTGATATAAATTAATCCTACTGTGCATCTAAAAAGGACAATAAAATTATAATTCTTAAGGTAAAAAATCCTCCTTATCTCAACATATTTTCTGTGATTTGAGTGCCTCAAGAGCACTTGGTAGACTCTGCTACATTTACTTTCTCAATTTACGAATCAGAGCAAACCTAACAAAAAGGTGGCTGACAGTTAGAGAACACAATTCTTAGTCTGTATGATTGCACTCATCAGTGTGTGCAAATTCCTGTACACGGTGTCTTTTACCCGAGTCTTCTTCCTGTTTTTGAACACATTCTCCTGTATTCCTTGTAAAGGGCTGGTGTGTTACCTCAAACATGTATGCACAATATGCAACACGATTTGTATTCATGGCTTAAATCATTTTCTTTGGCTGATGAACTGAATGAAAACAAGAACCCTGACTTACATGATTACTCCATTAAAAAATAATTTGATGTCTAGTTCATTATGGAGCACATGTAACAGCTACAGTGCATCTGTTCTGGAACTTCAGGGTTCCTACGGAATCCTGCATGATTTGTTTATGATGTGGTGATGATTGACTGTCAGCTACTAATAAATGGTAAATAAAAAAGTAACGTGTGATATTAAAGTACTACATTAGCTACATTGTGATTAAATTACAGTAACAGCACCAGCTATAAACCTTTATAGAATCTCCTCAGCCATGCAGTAATTCTCCTAACTATACTATTATGTAGAGCACAAATATTTCTTTGTAAGTCCGAAGCAATACATCAGGGAAGCATTTACTGCTAAAGCTAGATTGAGAGTAAATGCATCTTGGGTTGCTATGAATAAAGCTCTAGCTTCTCATTACTTTATGACAAGACACAGAAATTCACTTTACTTTTCATTTAAGCTTTTCTGCTCCAGTTTATAGATGTATGCCTTCACGCTTTTATTCCCTTCTCGCTTCAGCCGTACGTAATAAATGATTATAAATTTTCACATTTGACCACCTCTCTGCTAGTCTCATGCTTAATGCACAAAGTTAGGAAGCTGCAGGTAAAAATTTCACAAACACTTTTATTTATGATGTTGTCCTTGGTAACGGAAATTTCAATGTACCGAAATGAAAAGTATGATTAAAGGGATACGACGTCCTGACAAGGATAGTAGAGGGCAGCCTTCTATTTCCCACTGAAAATATATAATACTTTTTTGACATCAATTTCATAGAGAATAGACATGGGCTAGTCATGAAAAAAAGACACAAACATGTTTCTAACTTCACTGTTGTTCTGCTGTCTTAAATGAAACTTATTCCAGAAATATTTTGTCTGAGTTACAAAGCTTTCAAGTTAAAGGCAGGCACATAGCTAATTTTGTATAAACAAGATACTGTGCAGTTCAAAAAAAAGTCTTACTGGTATTTTTCTGCAAAATTTAAAAATAAAGTACACCGTGATAAGAGAGATATTCCTTTCTCTTTTCCTCTTGTCACTTTCCCTATCATTTTACCTCTACAATAGGATTTATTGCTTGTAGCTTTTGTCTGGTTTTGATTCTAAGTTCATTTTAGCTAACTCATATTGTCCTATGCAGCTGAAAAGTTGTGACAGACTCAAAACCTTTTAGAAGTGGTACCCTAATAATGACTAGGATTTTTAAAATTAAACCCATTTTGTCTTTTCTTTAAAAATATAAAAATAAAACTTACAATATTAAGAGAATTGTTCCTATTTAAGGGTAAATGGGGGAACTTAAGTAACACTGAGTTTATCTTACTAATATTTATAGTTTTAGATTACATGAAAAATAAATTAATCTAAAATCTCAAAAGTGAAATATGTCTTCTTGAGCAATATTTTAAATAAATCACTTCAGTTGAGTCTCATTCTTATAAGTGGTACATTAAATTGGCAGATGATATTACCAATTAAAAAAATGTTATGACTTAATAATATCAAACACCTGCTAGACTTTACCATCCAGACAAATATTCTGTCCAATTTCCAATAGCATAGATACAAATATAGAACATCCTTTTGAAAAATAACTGTTGACCTACCACATTCCAGAGAACTAAATTATGTTTCAATCTATTTTTGAAGTGTTCAATAAAATAAAGGTTCTACATTTAGGCTTTTTAGGAAAAACAGAAAAACCAAGCTATGGAGAGGAAGGGGACAGTTCAGAAGTCCTGTACATCAAACATTGAACTTTTCACCCCCAAATGACTGTTTCAAGTCCCACTTGGACTGGTGCAAACTAAAACTTGCTTTTATGCATTAGTTACTCAACAATATCTACAAAAAGCTCTGAGTTTATATTCACTGTCAGATGTGTCTGTGTACAACTCATAGTGAATGGTTTTTTGTGACCAGCTTTAACTGGCACAGATAGCAGAGAAATAGTAATGACCAAACTTTTCTTCTGATCCTGTGATTTTCATTGATAATTAACGTAGCTGGGCAACTCTAACAAGTTCCACCTTTTCTTTAATAGCGCTAATGATTTAAAGAAAAAATACGGAAATTCATATTGGTATTAGAAAGTTGTGCTCATTAAACTTTTGAGGCATTGTTTTCCAAACAAGGACTGGGGATTTATTCTTTGCCTTTTAACAAAGTTATCAACCATTGTTCTGTTGCAGATACCCAGTTATTACAAAAACCTCCTGGATGTACAGTCAGAATGTTTTTCAGTCTGTTCGTGTAACAGCATCATATCTTTGTCAATAAAAGAAGCTACAAAGATTTTGTGACAGATTCTAATTCTTGCCTAGCTATCAAAAACCCCCTAAAAACACATTGGTTTATGACAGTTATTTTAAAAAACTCACAAATTATAATGAAAACAAAACTGCTGAGGATTATAATTTGAATGTCTGTCTTCATCCATTTCAGATTTACTGTTACTCTGAGGTTTTACACCTTGATATTTTTTCCTCTTACCTCACCACACAATTACAAGCTACTGTAATTATTCCTTTTATAATAGTTGCCATTATAATACCAGCAATCTACATTGCTGAGCATTCTGCACAGTGTCCTCAGTGAAGCACACCCAACTCTAAATGCATTTTAATATTTGCAGTTTGAAACCTGACAAAAATGTCCTTAGAGTAAACATGTGGGATCAATTACGCGAAATAAAGTGTACAGGTTAGAAGTACCATACTGCAGCAGAGCTCACACTTTCTTTTTAACTTGCTAATATCTCTGACCCCTCTCTCCAAAAGCACTTTAATCAACATTCACATATTACTTTTTTTTTTAGCCTTACCATTTAACAAGCTGCAAAAAATGTTTAGCAATCAATTATATACATCAAGTTGATATGCTGCAGGACTGAGGGTCATTTAAGCTTAGAGCTACAGTTGAAAGAGTTTGGGAAAGCCACATGGGGAGCAAACTCACTTTTTCCTTTTAAACTTGCATGCAAAAGGACAGCTTAATTAACCCAATAGAGAGCGTCTCCTCAACCTTTCTGAAGCTCATTGTAAAAGCACCAACAACTGTTCTTTTGGGCCTTAAGAGCATTTGCTTTATGTCTTCAAGTTTCAGCTGTGCATACATACAGTCCCAGTAAGAAAAGTCACAATCAAGTGATCATATTAGATAAATTTGATTCTGATCGCACGGCCTAATCCCATGCTGGAACAATAACCTAAATCTGGACCCAGCTACTGATGGCTGGTATGAGATATGGGTCAGTGAACATAAGTGCTCTATTTGTAATCATAAAAAGAGAGATAATGCATAGGATGCTAAACTATTGCTTTGCCTCCCCTTCATCTTATGGGGAAATTGATGGTCCATATTCTCCAGAAAGATAGGGAGAGGATGTGGCTGATTAGGAGTCAGGGGTTTGCTCTGACTATGCACCTTTCAAAGAGATTCCTTTCCTCTCTTAGCAGTTTTCAGAAGAATGTGAGTAATAAGATTCCCTACTGTTCAACGAAGGCATTGCTTTTCGGGGAGGGAAGTTTGCTTCATTACTTTATTCATCACCACCCAATTCATTCTAAGTTCTCAGTCAGCCCAGCACGGCTTCTGAGACAGCTCCGCCTACTCTTCTGCGGGTTCCTGTGCAACTTCTTTGCTTTTGGACAATCTCCAGGATGTCACATTCTCCTTGCACTGTCTTTGCTAGTTGCCTGCTAAGCTAGCCTGAAGAACTGTAGTTTTCTCTGCCACTACCTCTGACAGGAACCAGGAAACTTCATTTTATTATGGACTTGCTTTTGCTAATATTAAAACCATAGCATCTAATTAGGGCAATCACACTCTTTGTTCAGGACAAACTAAAAACAAGGCCATTTCACTGATGTAGTTATTTTCAAGTAAGTGCTTACTCATACTTCAACTCAACAGTTAAATGGGAAGTATAATTTAAAGGCTTAACTACTTTTTTTTTTCCAGCAGTCTCCAAAAAAAGGGTAACCAGAATTCTTCCAGAGCCGTATATAAGGTGGGGTGTAAAGGGTACATACAGGACACAGTACATACCTTAAGAGCATCCCAAGTATTCCCAAAGCCTTGGCACAAGTGCTGCAGAGTTAGCAAATGTCCAAACACCTCTGATCCCACCTAACAGACATGTCAGGGTTGAAAAGATCCAGGGAAATCTTGATACATGGCAGCTGTGTCCAAAAATCTTATTACTAAGTATGGATGTTCTGTAGTTGTACAAGATAAATACTCAAGTGGGTTTTAGTTTGGAAGTAAGACTAAGATTATTGTTTCTTGCCAATTTTTTTGGTGATTCTTAACCTAAACTGGGTATTTGTCTGAATTACTACAGATGCATTGATCTGACTCCAACCTGAAGCTACTGAGGTTTTATAAGACAGCAATAAAGCTCTCTTTGCATTAACCAGCCAAGCACATCAACATTTTAATGAACTGTTTTTACATGGTTCGTTGAGTAGCTCCTAGCCTCCTATAATACAAATCACTTCTCCATCATCCTCGCCCCTCTCATCCAGGCCTTTCTTCTCAGGGTGTGAACTGGAAATGGAATAGCAGTTCCATGGATATTCAGCAAATATGACATTGTAGGCAGTACAGCTCCCAGCAGTACAAATGTTTAAGCTATTGTGTCATATAAAGGAGATCTCCAGCAGTCACAAGCAGTGAAGCAGCTGCACTGTAATCACCAAGCAAACTGCTCGGGACCTCGGGAAAAACAACCTCTTGGAGCTACCGCGTTGCACCGCGAGCGTTTCAGACAATGAACTTCAGTGTTGCTTATGGCGGGCTGGGGGAGCTAAATTGTCATTAATCATAGAGCAGCCCATCTCTCAAACAGGTATTTATTTTATATTGACCTGAAGGTTGAAATAAATTATTGGAATCCACATCAGTGTAGACCAAATCTCCTCAGAATAATTAAATTACATTAATGACAAGAATTTTGGTGTATTCTAGTCAACCTTTAAAAAGCAACATAAAAAGCATAAAATATTTATTGTTATGTTTTCAAATAGACTTCATGACACATTATGTATTTTTGAGATTAAAGATTAGTTCTAACACATGATTTAATAATGAATGCAAATTATAAATGAATATTTAACAAACCATATCCCATTTTATGTCTTAACATATCCTTTGCCATTACTGTAACTGAATGAGAAATGGCTCTATGATGTATTGTCCTGCTGCCCAAGGCCCTGGTGTTTTCACCTTGATACGGCCTTTAAAATAAATTAATTTGTTAACATTTAAGAACTCTGTGCGAGACTTTGCATAAAACATTTATAAGTCTGTTTATGATTGAACGAGCCACGCACTAATCAGGTAATATTTATTGTAAAAATAATTTATTTGGCCAATTGTTCCATGAAAAAAAGATTTGGAAATGTTTATTTCCAAACTTAGTTTAGGATTAAGTGGTACTAATGGTACCATAAAGATGTTATATAGTGTTAATATAACCTGAGTATTAAAAACATAATGAATTTGCTATTTATGAACCATTAAGTTTTACCACAACCCTAGAATAAACTTCCGATCATTACAGACCTATTAATAACTTTTCTGTCATCTTTTCCCTCTTTTTATTCCCTTCTTTGCTTTCCTGTACATGGTCAGAGTCATATTTTTGATATTTGCAGAATTAATTAAAATATGCTTTAAAAAGCAGTATTCTATTTTATTCTGAGCAATATTTCTTAGTATTCTGTGTGTTAAGTGACTATACAGACTACTACCACAGAAAGACAAATATTATTTCTGTTTACTTTTCATTATTATTTGTAATGCTCTATCTATTGCTGTTACATTTATTTTGATATTGCAGATAAAAAATGCAAGAAATACGGGCTTCTTAGTTTCGTAGTTTCGTTCAAGTGGCCTAGTTCAGACTTTCTGAAGAGAATAAACTACACACAACTGAAACCAAAACATGGCCATTACGGTGGGTGGGAGTTTCACTAAACTCCCCAGCAAGTTTTAGTGATTGAAATAATAAATCTCCTGTCTGCCACTGCTCAGCTGAGCTGACTACATATATCACTGTCCTAATTTAATCAGCTAGGAATGAGACTTAGAGTAAGTTATAGTAAGAGCTTGGCTATTAGTGTTTTATATTTATATAACATTCTAAATATTTAAATATTAATGAACAAAAATTGAAAAAAAATTCTGATAAGAATTTTCTTCCAGTAGCCCTTTCAATGCAACATTTCCATGCCACTTGTGACCCAAATACAGTGTTTAAAGAAGAGAGCTTCAGGTATTTGAGGAAAAATAGAACAGTAAATTAAGAATGGAAAGAGGAGGATGAGCCAGAAAGGATGAGATTCAAAAAGACACTATGACTAAAGCACAGCAAGAAACAATGAAATAACTACCCATAGGTGAGAAAGAAATTAAAGGAAGACATTAAAAATGAGTTTGTTAACTGGCAAGAGAGGTCTTATGATGGCAGTCCTTACTCTCTTGTCCTCTGTCTGCCCTGTCTGTGTGGAGTGCTCAATCACACAGAGGTTCGGGTGCTCAATTGCTTTCTGATTCTTTATGTTTCCCAGACATCCTTACCTCTTCCTGTAATCTTCACCCAGTCATCTCTCCTTAATAATTTTTGCCATTATTTTCTTCACATTTCAGTCTCCAATGCTCTTTGTCATTGCTGTTCTCTTGTGTTCACTTACAACTATTTCTGACATAGGCTATGCAACCCTGTAAGACTTATCTCATGAACAATTCGGGGATCACTCCTATTTAGGCTGCATCTTGGCTCAGATTCCATTTCTCATCTGCTGCCATCACCAATTTTCCTTCATTTCATGACCTTTAGAAGAGATCTAAGGGTTTGCAGTACTACATAATGGACTGAAAATACAGTTGCTGCTTAATAGATTTGGAGAGATCTTATTTTAAATCATTAAAATTTTTCAAGAGCGCCTAATAACTCAGTTCAGCCTTCACAATTATTGGCATGATAAAGTGAAAGCCAGCAGATCCTGTTAGGATGAAAAACTAGCTGTTCACTGAGGGGCTATATTTTCATGTCCCTGCTTATACCAAGTTTTGTGACTGATCTGGCTAATCCCAAGTACAGTAAAATAAAAGGTGAGAAACACAAATGTGTGAGAGTTATGCAGTGTTTACCCTTGTTTTCAATTTGAAAAGCTACCATTCACAAGAAACAGGGTTGTCCTTGTGCTGATCTCTTCACATGCAGACAAAAACCAAAGCTGAACTGGATGACAGACTAGTTTCACTCAGTAAAACAACATTTCAACTTTCCACAGTATTATTCATGACACAGGAAGCTTTTCTCCCAGACCTAAATACAGGAGAGATAACAGTATTGTTTCTTTTCGCCAAATTTTTTCCCCTCCTAATTTGAGTTTTCCCTGAAACACAAACTCTGTCAAACACTTTACACCAGCATCTTTTCCATTTATCAAGTGAATATTTAATACAGGTGACATAAAGCATCATATCCAAGACAGGGAGAACTTAAAAGCCCAAACAGCACATCAGACCCCAATGTGGGAATTAAATGAACTTAGTTTTAACTGTATATGTTCTTAAAGTGTTGGCACATTATATCAAGCCTGATACACTTTTCAACTCTGATTAAAGTTCTGTCTTTTTGGCTTATTTTCCCCAATCATAGGACAAAAATTTCTATGATTCCACAGAAGGATTTCCAGGGAAGACACACGGATTTGCCTGCGCTACCACCATCTTTTCTAAAATTCTCAACAAGCAAAAAGCCTCCACTGAATGCCCTAATATTCATTCTGGGCCTTACTCAATGCCCATTAAAGGCAACCAAAAGAATTTCATAGACTTTGGTAATGCTTTACGTGAGGCTCTGAGGGAGCCGGTGACCATAAATCAGCAGTTTTGCAGATTCTTCTCTCCCACTCAACTCTCCTGAGCTGTCTTGGAAAGCTCATGGTAGGTACAGCCTAATAAGCTACATAGGACACGTTAAAATGTTAAGCAGCGCTGTACACTAAAGCAAAAATTGTGAAAATCACTTCACCTGCAACAACACTAATCGATTCAAGGTTCACACAAACTAGCATTAGGTTCATGTTTCTATTGCATCCATTCTGCCTCGTGTCTAGCTACAATTTCTGCTTTAAAAATTAGCAGTTACATTAACACCCAGAGAAAAAGAAAGCAGCAAAATTTAGATATGTGAGAGAGCATAAAACTGATAAGGGAGAAATAATGGATGAAAATCAAACAGCTGCTTCAGAAAGTGACAAGGCTTTCAGAATTAGCACCTGAAAAGTTAGGAATGAAGAAAACAAAAATAATTCCCAGCTGAAGAAGAGACAAAGAAGATAACCCTCCCATAGGAGCACAGCATGATAAGTAGCCACAGGGAGAATCACTGTGATCAGTCAGAAAGGCAGGAGAGTTATTAGCTTAGCCCTGAACCTCCTACTTAATGTGGGGCCAGTGGTGATAGTTAACAGACCCTGGCTGAGGTGACAAGCTTTGGACCTGCTTGAGGAAATCCAATTGAGAAGCAGCCATGAGGAACAACAAGCTAGAAACAGATGTTTCAGCTACCAGGATGTGCACACATTTAACCTGAATATGTAGAAAAAATATTATTTTCTATAGATAGTGATTTCATCTCCTTCTGCAGCTCAGGTACTGTCAGATCTCATTATCCACAGCTAAAATGCTTCCTTCGCATTGTGGAATACATCTTAAATTCAAGCAGAACTGTTTGAGTCCTGGCTACTGAATGAAGGATTCAAGGCACTGGATTAATATTCTGAAGAATTTTAGTATTCAAGCAGAACAAGGCTAAAGTCATGGGAATGCGAAATGAGAAATTTCAACAGTTAAAACAATTACTAATCCCCATTTAACCCAGCATAAACCGTCGGGAAAGCCAACGCTTTCTTTCAGCTGTCAATTCATATTTAGGCAACTACATTTGATCACGTGTACATGTATCAATAAATATCCAGACCGCTGCCAAAACGGGACAGGAACAGGTTTGTCAGGAGCTCATTACACTCAAAGGCAATTATGCCAAATACAACAAACAAAACGTCAGAATTCAGCTGGTCTTTTGTGCATCTCTGGGTTCCACAGCATATGAAGGAGAAAACAAAAGCCCTATGGGATGTTAATAACATATATACGACGTACACTCTGGTGCACATTTTCCTTTGCAGTTCTACAAACCTCATTAACATTCATGAAAACTATATATGCACCTCAAGAGGAGAAAATGCCCCGATAGGTGGATTTTTACAAGAAATTTACTATTCTCAACACAACATATGCCTGTTCCAGATTTCAAACACATCCCATTTTAGGGACATAAAACATCCCTAAATAGTTACTGCTAAATTTGTTTATGGTTCTACACTAAAAAGTAAAATAAATAAAACATGCGTAACAGGAATGAATACCCCTGAATGTCTGCAAAAGCCTGTCTCTGAGCACACATGGAACAGTGAAATATCTTCACAAACAACTTTTTTTTCCTATGCTTTCCTTAACTTCCAAGCTTACATAGCTTCAGGGGATAAGAGCAAATTAAGCTACTCTTTCAACCTCTTAATTTTATGTCTTGAAAATAAGTTAAAGTGATATAAATTTATGTTCTCTTTTGCTACCATTTCCAAAGAAAATAACCTCAGTCATTTCCAAGGTAATAATAAAATAAGAAATCCCTGAAATGTTGGGTTTTTTTCACGGAACCATTGAATCCTTTACTCTTGGAAAGACCTTTAAGATCGAGTCTAGTCATTGATTCTAATTAGAGTGTAATAAATTACTCTGATATTTAACTGAAAACAAAACCAAGGATGTTTTCAGCTGCCTTTCTCTATTTCAGTAATATCATGGGGGCAAGGGGGAAAGGAAGGATTAGTACATAAAATTAAAAACTTATTCTGAGTTCGACATTTTCAAAAACTGGATGCTAATGATTGCTGGTTTTCCAAATTGCAAGCGCTAAGGGTTGACATGAGGATATAGATATTTTTGTTACATAATATTTAACTATTGTTAAATAATAGTACATTGCTTCTTGTGAACCCAAAGCAAAACTTTTTAAAAATATGCCTTCAGCTTATTTTAAATATCAATGATTTTAGGAACATCTGGAGAAAAAGTTTCTTCATAATGGAGCTTCTACTTCAGAGGAACTCAGTGGCCAGAAGGCCAGGAATCTACCTCTCTTTTCATATATACTTAAATATTTGATTTCTCCCAGCAGAACAGTAGTACAACTTCCCTAAAATAAAACAGATTTTTAAAAAATATAGGTGTTAAAGCCTGGACTGAATAAAATATCTACTCCACTTAACAGATAGTGTGGAATTCAGATCATTCTCTTCTCTTGATTCTGCCATCATGCCCATGAAAATGTTATTTTAGTGAGCAAAGATTTTGTTTAAACAATTGTCCATTTTATACATGTAAATGAATAGAAGGACCCTAACGTCAAGAAATAAAACATGTTTTAAAGCAGAGTATTAATGTAAAAAATACACTAACCTTTGAAATGCAAGTAAACTGCCAAAATAAAATCAAATATGTTAAAAAAGTTTGTATCTCTTTTTAAAGTTACTTATTTTCATTACCTCCGTGTAGTATTTCGTTACATTTTAAGTAATTGAAAGCATAACATGGTAGAATAATTAAAATAAAGCTGGTATCTGACAGCAAACATGCCAAACACCAAGTTTCCTGGAGAGTTCAGCCATTAAAATAACAATATACAAGAAAGAATAGGTGTGCCTGCAGGAAATCTAGAGAGATGCTGGGGTTCCACCACGGAAGCAGACTGTGTCTGTTGTATACTGTGAATTGCACTGTCCAGTCCTACATTTCTTTACTGAGTGCTACACAGATGTTCTAAAACATTTAAAATAAAGTATACAACAAAACATAAAAGCATAAAAACATAAAAATGCGACACTATCTTCAACAATGATGGGCTATGAGGACTTCTAAGAGCAAGAAATCTACTGATTAGTAAAAAGCACCAGAAATGAACCCTTACTCCTAGAAATCAAATTTTCTTTTATCAGGATAATATGTGAAAATGTAATAATAGAAAACTGGCATTTCTATGGTACTTCATGTACAATTCTCTGCACTGAGGAAAATGGGAAGTTTTCATTATTCATATCTTTTACTTGAAAAAGCTGAAAGACAATGTAGCCATGCAAGAAACATCAAAACATCTACCCTGAATTTCACTAGCCCAGGAGATCAGGGCAGGGGTAAATAAAATCAAGACAGTGTAGTTTCTACAACCATCCTCATAAACAAGGGCTGGCATGGCTGGTTAGCACTCCACCATTTCAAGCTGCCTCGGCATCTCACGTCTTGTTTTCAGTTGAGTCTACATGAGGCAGTTTTTGGCACATTCAATTCCAGCCCATTCAATGGTTCAATTCCTTATTTTGAACAAAATTATGTTAAACTGTATGAAGGAATCTTCTTCCCAGCACTTTGCTCCGCTAGAAGTCCAGTCACTTCCACCTAGGGCAGCTGGAAGTCTGCGAGTATCATGGACAATTATCCAAAGTCACCGAGGCAGCAAGAGTTTTCTCTGCCCCCAGACTGCAGGACTGTGGGACTGCCAATGCTGCTAAGCTGCTCTGCAAGCATGGGTATAAGCTCCAAGCAGCCACATATCATCCCCAACAGCAGGTGGAGAAATTAATGGCAAAGAAAATTACCAAACGTGCAAAATCGTCTGGGACCATTTAAGTACTAATCAATGCATAGCCCTGGTTTTCCTGCTTGCCTGGGACTGGTTTTACACAGCTACCAGATAACTTGCAAGTTATTGTCAGGAAGTTTCTTCTTTAACTGAAAGGGCTGAGATAAGAACACGCGCTTGATTTCAGTATCTGTCAGACTGTACTGCTGTGTTCCCTATGTCATTGCCACGTTTTTTCTAGTTCTATATATGACACTAGACTTGGACTGCAAATAAAATTTTTTCTTCACAATCCAACAAAAATAAGAGTTATTTCCTAGTTCTTTATTATTTATTCTTTGGCTGTAGCCCGTCTGGCTTCTAATTTTCAAATAGATTTTTTTACATTTCTATTTCAGTACTTCTAGAAGATTCGGTAAGGACAAGATGATTAGGGTCTAAAAAATAATCAGCATCCATATAAACTCCTATATGCCTCTGGCAGGATCTAAACAATATACTTCCGTGAAATATTCCAAAGGATAACTACGCAATGCTTTTTTTGGTCAGAAAGTAGATACAAGTCACACACCACATCCAAGATACCAGAATCATCTTTAATGCAGCAGGCAAAGATCTGAAAGAATGTGTTCTGAGGAAATTGAGGGATAAAAATGTACTTTTTTTTTCTCTCTCATTAATTTCAGAGAATTTAAAAAAAATCACAGAATAAATGCTTTCATTGTAAAGGTAGAGGCTAAAATACCCTCAAAAATTGAAAGCCATTCCAACTCAACATGATGAGTGTCATTTAGTGGCTTATATACAAGTTCATCTTCCTTGGCACTGGGGAAGTGTCACAGCAGAGGGTGAAAAACCCACAAACCCCCAGTACATAGGTGCCATCATCTCTACTGTCTTTGACACAAAAGAACTGAAGTCCACATAGAAGGAAACAAGGAGAAAATGAATGTCATCTCCAAATGTCCCTGCTTTTGTGTGCTTCAGTCAGATTCTATTGTCATTTGTTGTGCAATCAGGCTAAGACCCCTTTGTTTTCAACTGTACTCAAAATATAATTTCCTGATCTAATCCTGTTTGTTACCAGTACGAACACTTGTGACCCTAAAATGTATCCTGGCAACACGAATGACCCGAACATTAGTTCTTAAAAGGCATTATGTCAGTTTACTGATGCAGATTCATTTATGCCCCCAAATAATCAAACTAAGCAGAAGCTACTTCCTTCAAATAAGAAAGTCGTAATCCAGCATCAAGATAGGAGAGTGACTTTGGAAATTTATAAAATTAAAGTTAAATGCCTTTCTTTTACACCAGAAAAGGAGGATGAATCTATTGTTATCACCCTCCTCTTCTCCTCCTCTCTCTTCCCCCTCCAAAAAGAAAAAAGTATCTAGATGAACCCCCGGTAAAGCCTTTCTTAACTTGATGATCTGTTGCTTTGACATCTTTGGGCATTATGTGTTTCATGGAGTATTGTATGAAATGGAAACAACAGAAATAAATCTCAAACCCAAGTACTTTAGATCTGTATCTGAAATGCAGATGCATGAGTCTCACAAATGAGTGGTGTGTTTAAAGTACAAAGTTGATTGACACATGCTTTCACTTAATGATGGTAATTACGAAGAATAACAACTCCAAGCCACATCTGTTCAATGTAACAATCTTGTTGTGCTATGCAGATTACACTGAGAGCTGTCAGAAAAGCCAATTTTACCACAAATCATGCATAAGCACATTTGTAAGACAAGAAACAGATTAATAAGCATCAACACTTTTCTGTAAACACTTGTTGAAGAGAATAAAAGCTGTTAGCACTAAGGAAATGATACAACAGTGGATGCTTTCTCTATCAAGCTTGAAATAAGAAATCACAGGAAGGACAAAAGTGCAGGCTGAATTCCCAAAGAACAAGTCCCCCTGTAGCAGATCAAGATGTGGAAAACTTAATTACACTGCATGTGAACAACAAATAATCACATTTCTTCTTTCTTTTTAATCAGTGTTCTCATTTAAAATATTCCATTTCAGTAGCACTAGATAGTAGAGAAACAGGGAATTTTTAACTTGTACTGAATTAAAATATCCACTTTTTTTTAACTGCAGAACATGCAAATCTAAATTGAAGCAAAACCAACTAAATGAAGAAAACTGAAATCATTTAGTCATAAACCTATGAACTTTTTTATCGTATCATAATTGTAGGTGTCTTTATTCAAAAGCTGTTTAAGATTCAGGGTCATGTTTTTTGTATAGCAAAGGAGCATGGAATTATAGGCAAGCAGTCCCAGACAAGTCATTCATGTTACATGACTTTGTTTGCTTTCGTATGCCAGAAGACATTACAAGATACAGCTGACATATGATATAATTGTAGAACAAATAAATAACATGATTTTTAAAAAGGGTCTTAGATATATTCCTCTGTAAAATATAATCAAAAATTCAAGTAAGATTTTTTTTAGTCTCATTGAGAAGTAATTTCTCACTAATGTGACTTAGTTGACTCTAAATAATCAACACAGGAACCGTACATGCACTTATAATAGAAACTTAACAAATAATCTTTTTTAGTTATGAGTATTTATTTTCCAAAATAATCTAAAGTTATTCTTGTTCACAGACTGCCACAGTGGAAAACTGTGCATTACCTTGGTGGATCAGTTAGACATTCTGCAGATTTAGCCAGAGATGAGACCTTCTGTGTGCATCATTTGCTTTTAAGTTTAGATTTAATTTGCCTGAGTTCGATCAAAATATATTTTAATATTTATTGATAATGCTGGAATATCTGCCTCAGGCATTTAAAGCATACAGAGAAGCCAGCAATGATTTACAGCACCCAGAGATTTCATAAAAAGACTATTTACCACCTAAGTATTATAATCTACAAAATGTCCAGAAAGAGTAGTACAATTATTTCCATGCTCTAGGCTTATTCACTTTCCAATAAAATGAACAAAATTTTTTTGTAACTAATCAGAGAAATCCTACAGAGCATTAAGTCTCATATCCTGAAAAGCATGTAATTCCTAGGCTATCCTCCTCAAGTCCATGAAGTTACATTAAAAGTTTGGGTCATTGAATGCCAGGGTGGAAGGGACCTCAGGGTCCCACCTTTATTTTGTATAAAATCCACATACCTATAATTTTCTGTTAAAACTGCGTGTATTGTGATCACACTGGAGATCACAGTTCTCCTTAAGGAAACCAGGGTAATATTTTCAAAACACATTCAGAACTCCTAAAACCTGCATTTGAAACCGTCTTTAAAAATCTTTCGAACATTACAACAAAAAAAGGCAGCTACCAGGATTTTAAACACATAACAGCAGTGCTTCTATCAAGCCCATAGCAATAAAATTAACATTCAGGGGTTATTTATTGCAACTGTCAAGCAGCAGCAGTGGTATCTCTTAGCCAGCAGGTTTGCAAACTGTGTTCCTGTTCCAGCCAGGGTTGAAAGTTCTTGACTAAGGAGCCCACCTGCCCATCGGAATCATCATTTAACTCTCTCTTCAGGGTATGGCACAGCGTGCTTCCTCCTGCAGGAGGAAAGGATTCTCTAACGTAATATTCTTCATCACAACAAATATGTGAGCCTGAACAAATTTTCTCAGACACAGCTGCTTCTAGGGTATCTTGGCATTTGAGTAGATGATTTGCAGAAATTCCACTGGGAAGGAGGTACTTTAAAGGCTGCCAGGGAGTGTGATAGGGCCAGAAGAAGAGTGAAGAGGCACAGCTGTGACAGCTGAAAGCAGGATAAGCTGCCACTGATCTGTTTCTATGCTTATCACAACACCCATTAATCAATTCCAATCACAGCAGGCCCACCAACTAAACTATACTCCACCTCTCAAAAACTGACTACTCAGCCTTGTAATCTTCCTGAAAAATTGTTCATCTGAAAAAATGTCAGAGATGCACTGTATTGTTTACTTCATTTTTAAAAACCTATTATATTTACATTTTTTTAAAAAATCAAGCAACAGTCAAAATATCCACAGGCCTTTCTTATCAAAACTGTTCAAAATTTTACTTTGTTTTTTTGTGTGTGTGCAATTTTAAATTAAAAGAAAGAATTTCCCTTCTGCTTTCTCTAAGTTGTACCATAGATGTGAATTTTGGTAAACTTGAGATCAACAATAGCCCTGTAGTACTGTATTCTTAAAACAACCTAAAATATAAATTGTTTTTACCCTATAATTTAAAAAGAATCTCTTTGTATATATAGTTCTTTGTGGAAAAAAAAAATTACCTTAAAAATGCAGAATACACAAATACATAGGATGTAACAAATTTCACTAACTGAAACATAAGTAGCTATGTTTTAATTCACGGTAGATTTCATATTATTTTTATAATTTGCTTTAATAAGTTTACTTCCCATTGACATTATTGCTACTATGAATTTGAGTTTTATTCTAAGCCAAGGGTGAGGGGACCCTACTGACCACTGTTTGTCTGTATCTCCAGCTCACCTGATGTGCAAATTCTGCAATTTTTGAAGGGGTAGGGAGCAGTCTAATTTGTTCAGTACGTAAGCTGCAGTAATATTTGTTCACTAGAACAAGTGAGCAAGCAGTTCTGTAATTTGCTTGCTTGTTCACTCATTTTCTAGTCCTTGCTGCATTTTAGTTCCTGCTTTTGTCAGCCTCAGGCCTGTTCACACCAAAAAAGCTGCCGTTTCAGATGTGGAAACATCAGTGAATTAAAAGCAGAATAAGGAAAATTGCAAGTTCCCCTCCACGTTAAAGGATAACAAAGGAACACCTTTCCATAGGTTTTGGAAATCTATCTTTGAAGCTGACGAGTGAGACCTCTCAGAAGGAGGAGTGGCAGTACCTGAACGCGTGGCCCCGGCACGCTCTGTTCCACAGGCCTCAGCCCGGTGTTGACAGGCCGCAAGTGTAAACTCAACTTGGCATCAAAGAAGGCACTTCAGCAGGAGCCTGGCTACTTCAAGCTACCACTTGGAAGGATTAAGTGCACTTTGTGTATCTCTTTGCAGTGTCAGTTTAAACCTTGCAAGGAGGTTTTCAGAATAACCAAAAATAGATTTAGAAGCTGGAGTTCCTTTACTATCAAATGGTGTTTGTGCACCCACAGAACATGGCAGGTTTGGCAAAATCTCCCATTATGATCCACCACTTCAGCAGCTTTCATATTTATGCAGCTGTCACATCACTGAAGAATTGTATTCAGTCCTCTTACAAAGAGCTGTGTATTTTAACAGTGGTATGGGTTTACAGGAACTAGATGCCTGTTGTGGCATTTGTAGAATTTTACTAATTTCCATAGAATGGCACTGTTATTTCCAAGATTACATGACAAACACATGCGATTTATAGGGCTTCAAAAGGTGTATTTACCCAGAGTTGCTATTATTTACACAGCATCGAGAGTTTGCAAGTCGATCCACAAGAAAAAAAAAGAGCCTGGCATAATTACTGTACAACAACAAAGAACATCAAACAGCACAATTTACACTACTCATTTAAGGAAGCAGTAGTCCACAATTACCACTGACACGGAACTTGCTTAACTTCTGAATTCTTCCTTTATTTAATAGGATGGCATCAACTATCTAAGCATTAAGAGAAGTCTTTCATGCTCATTTTAAATCTCTTTTATTACCAGGACAGAATTCTGAGAGATCCTATATGCTCTTCATGTGATACATGTTATCATGTAATATCATAAGACCTATTTTTATGCTTATTATTAATTTTTTTTGGCAAATAGATGACTATGCTGTATTCTCATTACAGAATGGACCCAGTAAACATGCTGTGGAAATTCTGAATTTAGAATCAAATCATGTCAGTCATGTGATACTTTTAAATGCTTTTCTAATCCTATAAAAAACTTGGTAAGGACAATAAAATTGCTACTTATTTTAACATTCATTACCTTCCTACCTTTTGTCACATTTATCATATTGGAGATTTAAGGACTTTTTTTCCCCTCCCTTCAAAACAGGTACATTCTTCTAGATGGCATGTCTAGGAACAATAGCATCATTTAAAAGTAGTATCTGTATAATATAAAAAAATTTAATTCTCAGGCCCTGAGATAATTTCCAAATTCAATCCTTCCCCTTCTCCCCTATGTTTTCAGTTCTAAAGTCCTTGGGACATAAATTTCCTCTACAACTGGAAAATGCCTAACAAATAATGAGTATTTATACAATCTAAATAATAAAAAACATCTTTACCTAAGCAAATTCCTGCTGCAGCCTGTGCATTAGTGAACCAAAAAAGCTTCACCCTGTTCAAACTACTCTTAAAATCTGATTTTGCATTTACATTATAATAGAAAAGTCGATACATTTCTCATGTAAAATTAACAAGAAAGTCAAAGGGAAAAAATCTGCTTCTAGCAGGAAAAGTACAGGTTAAGAAAGTACAGGCACCGTGAACTTAGAGATAAGCATTCCATGAGGATGGAATATACCGGTGTGCTCTGGATATAGTGACATTTAAGAGTCCAGAAATAATAGGAAACAAATCAGATGTGCACACCCATAAAAATGTGATTACTTTTTATTTATAAAAACATACTAGCACAGAAGTCCATCACATACCATACTCAGAGAAACCTAACAGAAACCCAATAACTTGGTCCTAAAACTACTACTCTACATGAATGACTTTTATTGACTTATTTTGATCATAAAGAGAGCACTGAAACCGTCAAAAGAAATGCACATGACTCCCAATTTATGCAAATACTCGAACGTTACAATCAGTAAAAGTGACTGCTAAAATAAAACTATCTTATTCAACACAAAAGCCAACTTTTACATTCAGAGTTATATTTGCAATTCCACAGTGACAAAAGCACATCCTATTGTGACTACACAGCCCAGAAAGAAATGGGAAATGGACCTGGTGCACTGCACTGGCTATGAATTATTAATTTCCTGTTGAAAATCCCTGGCAGATGACTCCTTCCTTACAAAAGACATAGGAAATTCAGACATTTCATAACAAGGGAATTTCTGCTAAGCAGTAATCACCCTAACACTGAGTGACCGTAAAAGGTGTCAGCATCCTGCTAAAATACATTGCTCCCACATTCTAGCATCTAGACAAGGCAGAGAAATATTTCAGTCACATTATGCCTTTAGCCTCAAAGAAACTTTGCAATTTAAGTCAACTTAAATGTATCAGCCACAAGAACCTATTTCTAGGTTTATCTGGTTGTATTCAATAGTCGATGTTGCCACAATACTGTGACGAATTTCAACACTGTTTACAAAACAGTTTTTTAGATACTGTGAACAACGAATTCTCTTAAGGATTTCTTCTTCCATATTTAGAATCCTATTTTCCTCTGAAAGTTCCAATTATCTGAGAGTTGAGGAGAAAAGCCAACTATTCTGCTGGCTAACACCACACGTTTGTGAAGAAACACATCACTGATGTCTTTACTTCTCTGAGCAGAGAATGCTGTAAATGCCCTCTCAGGACAGCAGCACTGCCTTAAAGCACAGAGCAGAGAATGATCTTTATTCCCTGGACAGCAGAGCCTACCAATACAGTGTTGCCAGTGCAATGTGTCAGAAATGTGTTTTATGTATTGTATATCTTAGTGAAGCCTCATCTTTCCTGGACCACAGCTGTAAACTAATAGCACGGAAGTCTAGTCTCAAGCACAGAGAAAAGGGGCCATTAAATGTCAGATTAAAAAGCAGGTCCCACAAGAGTTCTAGTATCTCTAAGAACAGTCACACATGTTCATCTAACATCAATATTAAAAAGCATGGGCAGGCAAAACTGCAGGGCTGACCTAAGGCAGTCCTCCCAATTTCAAGGGATAAAGCCTACTTTTCCTGTTACTTTATACCAGATGTCTGTCTCTACCCAGGCTGTGGTTCACAAAGTTCCTTCACAGAGCTCTAACAGTATCTATGCCAAGGGTGCACTGTATTAATAGTTGAATTCTTAAAACAACTTATACATAATGCATTCCCTATAGGTTCAAAAATACCACCTCAGCTAAGCAGAGCCCCCCGCAGTTAAGAATCTATATCTTCAATGAGATCTGTTCATAAGCAGATCACTGATTTGCTCTGCAACTGAGCGATAGGAACCACCTAATCTATTTGAATACTTTCTCCTCCATCTGTTGAATGAGGAACAGTTTCTCACCTTTTCAAAGCACTTTGAGATCTACTAGATGAGGAACACTGTAGATTTTCATGCAATTCCAGCTGCAGAACAGGAGATAGTTTTAGCATGACTCAATAGCATCAGAAGTGGAGAGGTCAAGCTGCAGCTGTTATGATCCAAGTATATCAATACTCTGTTAAGAGAAATCTTTTCTTTAGATTACATCTATTAAGAAAAGTACCCACTTCTGGCTTTCTAAAAAATAAAAACAAACAAAAAACCCTCACAAAAAAAAAAATCCCACACCCAACTTTAGTGCAAGATTTGATACATACATCAGGAGATGTATCCAATATTGATCTTACTGATCTGTCTGCAAAAGACCTAACATTTAATAATGCTCATTATTTGAAAAACAAATTGGGTTTTTGTTTGGTTGGTTTGGGTCTCTTTTTAGAGACGAGACAGCTTTAAAGTGATTGCTTTAATTTCACATGTACTTGTGGCGGGGCTAACTCCTTTATTCCATTGCAATGCCACTAAAATTCAGACAAAACAATTCTGGAAGAATCCCATGCTATCAAGCCACAGTCAATAAAATAGTTACTAAACCTGTGGTCTAAGTTTTTGTAAACACAATAATTGCCAGGTTGGATAGCCCCATACCAATTTTTATGGTTTTATTGAAGAGGTGAGATTGTGCATAAATGTGGATTGCTCATTAAACAAAGACCCTCTCAAAAAAAATTAAAAAAAAAAGAATTCCTCCTCTCCATCTGATTTACAACCTCACTCAGCACAGCCAAGGCTGGAGGAAAGACAAGTATAGTTTATCTCAGATCTTCTTAGACCTTTGGATACAGCTTGAAATTATGATGTAAGACATGCTAACAAGCACTGGGGATTATTTTAAACAGGGGACAAAAGAGTTGCTAAATAAATAATTCTAAAGTATTGAGTTTCACTGCAGACATTAAGAGGTTTTCCCAATACTACTTCTCATACTCAATGCAAACATAAACCCTAAGAAACCTTGGTTTCACAATTTGAACACATTTACAACACTTCTATTTACCAAGTTAACCTCTTAAAAACCAAAAGAGCCTAAGATATTTCTTACCTACCAGTTACAACAGGAAACCTCAGAATTTCTGAGTTCCCTTTTGAATTTCATTCTCGACCCACTATGTGGGTTGTGGAAGACACTAGGGGGAATAAAGGAATCACCCAAGGCCCTGTGCAGCAAAACATTAGTTTGTTTGCAGGCGTTTTTGGTAATTAGAAGTGGCTTCAGAATCACGATAAACTGGCATAAAATTTGCTTTACTAGGCCATCATTTCTCTTAGCTTTACACTTCTTAATATTAAAACCGAGAATTTTTCTATGCTATTCATGTGAACATGACAGGAAAAGCTATTCCTTGAGGTTGCTTATACAGTTTGGCACACTATTTTCGAAATTTACTCATGATACTGATAAAAATGGTTATTGAACTGTATTAAGTACAAGCAAAATTAGATGCTTTTTTCCTTAATAGCAACTTTTAAAAAAATGAAAATTCTGAACTAACAATGTGAAAAATAAGCGTGAGATAACAGATGTTTTTGTACATACATCACAGCTATGCTTTAAGCTGTCATATAATTAGTTAAGGGGCTATATAGCAGGAAAGTTGTCCTCTGGACCACAGGACCCACCCGAGGCGTTGGTTTTCCTCCCGACCCCGGCAGGAGCGGCTGCCCGGGTGCCCTCGCCTTGGGCAGCACCGCCATCCAGCGGCTCTCCGGGAACGCCGCAGCCTTCCCACCGCATCCCTGGCACACGGCTTCATCCCACGCAGCTCCTCCAGCTCCCGACTCGGGGGAAGGAAAAAACACAGCAGCAAATACCACGTTTTTCAGGAAACACATGGCATAGCGAGCAGAAATTTTCTAAACTAAGAGGAAAAAATCCAAAACTAGAAAAGTCTAGACATTTTCATTACCATCCATGTTTTTCTGAGAATGCTATTCGGGGACAGTGCTGGCAAGTGGCAGAATGAAAACTGCTTAGAGAATTATAAAGCGTTACTAAATAGGGAACGGTTGTGGATAGAGAGTTACACAATCAGCCCCGGCAGAGAGACTTTCATCAGTTGCTTAGGGAGTATTTCATCGGCCTCGCCATCCTGGCTGGGTTCCCTAGAACAGACTCCCACCAGGACAGAGGTGAGCTGCTCTAGCTCACATTGAAAGATACCTGAAACAGTATTTTTTTACGCTGTTTGTGGTGCTTGCTGTTGATGAAGCACTAGCTCAGAAGATCCCTGCTTTGTCCCGCTTTCACTGCAATAATCAAATCATATGGATGCTGAATAGATTATATAAACTGTCTCCTGTGCTAGAAGCCAATACTATTCATGAACATAAACATACTAAGACAATGAGGACAAACAAACAAAAAGGGGGCAGGAAAAAAATTCAAGAACAACCGAATCTTGTTACACGTACTGATTCCAGGTCATAAAAAGAGCATAAAACAAAGAAAAATTGGCAATTGTTGGGAGTTTTTTTAATATAGAAAATTTAAAAGTTAGGACTTAAAAAAAAAAGGCACTGTTCTTTATTAGGAAAGGCATAAACCCTCTCAGATCCTATCAAAAGCTAGGTAGGGAATTAAAACACTGTCCTAAAATAATAACATAAAAAACCTCAAAACTAAACAAAGCAAAAACTCACCTTGAAATCATCAAAACTGCAGAACATACAAAAGTGACAGGACTCATCAAATCACAGTATTTTAGTATATAAGAAGAATGAGAGAAAATTTCCCGTCCAAAAATAGCAGGTTATATTTGCAGAGGTAAATCAGATGTAGTCTCCTCTTCTGCCTGCAGATGCCATTACTGGATCAAATTAAATCTAAACTGCAGTTTGCTGTTTTACTTCATCTAGAATTTTCAAGCAATAATAAACTCTAGAAGAGTTTATTTATCCTTAATTTCTAAGACTGATACACATTCTTTAAAAAGCATAGCTAGATTGCACTTTCCTCTAAAAGCTCATTTACAACGTGTCTCAATAAAGACAGGCTAACATTGGGTACTCTCAGAATCATTATGCCTTTTTATTAATGTTATACTGTTTCTAAAATAAAGTATGGAACTGAAGAAATACCTATTTCTTATTCCTTTCTTAAAGTGACTTCTATTGTAAAGAGAATGTATTTCATTGGTTAGATTTTTCTTAGTTTTAACGTTTTCAAATGTAGGGTACAGCAGTCTCCCCATTTTACATTTAAATTAAAACAAAGCCCTCTTCCTTTTATATTAGTCATTAAAACCCATGGTTCAAGTACCTATAGTTCTAATTACTTTTTACCTGAAAGCTGAATGAAGAACATTTTCCTGAAGGAAAAAGAGAAGACATTAAAGGAAACAATCAACCAAAAAGAAAAAATAAGAAAAAAAGAAAGAAAAAAAAAAGAAAATCAAAAAAGCAACCCCAAGAAAACCCCCACACCAACCCATAAACTATGGATTACATCAATACATATAACAAAGTAAAGTCATCACTACTCCAGAAAACAGTACATCCCAGTCAGGTGTCTAAACATTTCTTTATAATACTTCCCACCCCTTCCACATGTTCCTGACTGTTCACTCACAGTTTCTTTCAGTGTCACAGAGCTGAAGGCTGTAGATTTGAGAATCCCAAAGCCTTTGGAGACCAAATTTAGTGCTTTTAGCAGAAGAATAACTTCAGCTACTACAGTGACTGAGTTTCAGCCCAAACCATAGAAGTTCTGTCTGTGTAAGTGTGTGTGAATGGTTCTACTGGTACCTGTGGCTATGGATGAAGAAATAGTAGCTAGAACAAATTAGCCAAAAAGAGGCAGCACACATGCTGAGGTGTGTAGCACATCAAAGTCTCATCAAAGCCAACATGAGCCTCCACTTCAGGGTCAGAAACTCACAGTTGTTGCTCCAGCCTTGTAGCCGTGAGTGATTTTTATGTGTGGGTGCAAGTGAAGTATGAAGGAGTAAGTGAAAGTACTGTGGAAACAGTTACCTGCTGGAAGTAAACATCTTAATTCCATTAATAACAGTTAATGAAAGGTGTTTCACAAACACTGATTGTGATGCCCATTCCTTGGCATTGATAATTTACAGATACTCTAGCCTATGGTTATAAATATGCCTTACCTTGTGGTACATTACATCCATAGATTCCTCGGCCTCAGCTTGTGCTGATGTGTTAATGCAGCACGTTGTGAGAGCACTGGCTCACTGATGATGCACGGGCACCGCACAGATCGTGAGAATGAAGCACTTCAATGATGTATAACTGTAACAAGGGCACCAATCTGAAGAAAACACTACCACAAGTAGGTTTTGTCAATATCTTACTCTAAAATAATGCATTAACAATCAGAATAATTGATTAGACAGGGTTGGTTAACACAGAGAAGAGAAAAAAGCAAACAAAAACCAGCAAAAAACCTTCAAAACAACAAATCCCAACTGCACGGAAAGAAGTTACTGACAAATTTTAACTCATCCTGCAAAAACTAAATTTCATTATTGAGTTGGCCTTTCTAATACCTCAGTTATAAGTGTGTCCAAAACCCATTCGTTTGCATGGTCACTTGAGTTCCCAAAAGCCTGAAAACTCAAAGTCATTTTGAGCTTCAAGTTTGTGAAAAACTTGTTTTTCAGTTATAGAAAGAAAAACAAAACAAAACAATCTCATAACAATACACAGAACTAAAAATCTCAATATGTTTTCTGAGCAATGCTTCTCATTAAATACAAGAACAAAAGCTAACATGATTAACCCTGTGAGCAAGTGGAACATCAGTAACACCTGAATGCAATTTTGCAACGAACACTTGACATAGCACCATAATCTTGACTAGCAGATATTGAAAGGGATTGACTGTTCTGACATTAATAGGCATAGATTAGTTCATGAGCACTCAGTCTATAGAAGTGTGCTGTTAATTGGGGAAAGTTAATGTGTCTTGATAGAGGAAAGAACTGTAGTTAAAGAAATTTTTTGTTTTGTCTCACTTGTGGGCTACAGAAAGCACCTCTTACTAATATTTCATATTTTGACAGTACAATATTTTGAGCAAGAAAGCAATACTCTCAGTGACAAAGGAAGGGCTCAAAATCAACTGAAGAAAATCAACAAGGAATTTACACTTGAAGATGTAAAAATCAGTGATCAATTACATTATGTAGTTTTACTCTTTACATTTCCCGTGCTTAGATACACAATGCAGAAGAACCAGTAAAGTTTTTAAAACTTCAGCCAAATACAAAATAATACATTTACACAAGTAGAAATATATCAGGCTTCTCTTGGTTTTTTAAGCATAAAAATCTGAACAACTGAATATACTTTCTTAACCCTTGAGCAAACTTGCAAAGGCCTTTAGAGTAAGAAAGCAATTAAGCATCATGCCTCATGTGAGAAGGAAATTATTGGCCACAAGAAAAAGTGCTGAGTATTCTTGGTGGCAGGACTGCACTGCTAGACATTTTTTGACAAAGTACTACAGTGTACTAGTCTTTAGGAAATACGTATGTGGGTTACTGGATCAGCATAATTACCCTCCCCATTTCCTCTACATCAGCAAGGTACAACATCACTGAATAACAACATTAATTATAACTACAGTGTGACAGTTTTCAAAAGAAAATGATGATTGATTCTACTGTAGTCTTGTCACATAAAATAGTTCCAAGAGTCTGACATGTCCTCAAAGAGTGAAATTCTCAAGACATTGAACATCTTCCCTCAGAAGGTGAGAGGACAGCTATGAATATCTGCCTTGGAAGCTGTGCTGGTTTTAGCTTAGGTAGGGTTAATTTTTTACAAGGTAGCTTGTACAGGACAATGGTTTGGATTTGTGCTAAACACAAGGATGATAAAATAGAGATTTTTTTATTGCTGAGCAGAATTTTCAAAGAGCCAAGGCCTTTTCTGCTTCTCATATGGCCACACTGGTGAGGAGGCTCAGGGTGCTTGGGAAGGGGGTAGGACATAGCTGGCACATTCCAGACCATGTGACATCATGCTCAGTATCCAGAGGGGAAGAAGGAAGCAGGGAACATTCTGAGTGATGGCATTACATGTGATGGAGCCCTGCTTTCCTGAGGATGGCTGAACACCTGCCTGCCCGCAGGAAGCAGTGAGTTGATTTCTTGTTTTGTTTGGCTTGAGTGCACAATTTTTTGATTTCCCTATTAAACTTAGCCCCTGATTTTTCTCACTTTTACCCTTCCAGTTCTCTCCCCAGTCCCACCAGGAGGCAGTGAGCATGCAGCTGTGTGGGGCTGAGTTACCAGCTGGGGTTAAACCACAGCAGCCCTCTTTGGCACCCAGTGTAGGGCTCAAAGGGGTTGAGATAAGAACATCTTTGATTGGACTGCATTAGATGGAATTTACAGCCATTATTGCTGTTTGGCTGCTTTGGGCAGACTCCTGTGCTTGCCCTGGGCTTGATGCCTTACAGTGCATCGGCGTAGTGCTCATCTGTGGCTGCTTTTTGCTTTCTCTGCTGTTGTGCTGCTGATCCCCTCACTCTGCTGTGCTTGGGGACATTTTGAGGACAGCAATGGTGATGCACAGGGACTGGCACACGGCCGGGGCATCGCTGCTGTTTCTGTGCTGCTGTACTGGACACGCTGGAACTCCAGTGTGAACTGAAGTCAAAGGGCCTGGGGCCTGCAGATGGGTCCATGCGGAAGCAGATATCCACCTGCAGCCCGTAGAGGAAACGACACTGGAACAGGTGGATGCCTGGAGGGAAAGCCAGGGAAAGCCACAGGGAAAGACAGTGCTGGAGTAGGCTCCTGGCAGGGACCTGTGGACCCATGGAGAAAGGAGATCATGCAGGAACAGGTTTGTTGGCAGGACTTGTAACTCCATGAGGGACCCAAACTGGAGCAGGCTGTTCCTGAAGGACTGCACCCTGTGGAAGAGACCCACACTGGAGCAGTTCATGAGGAACTGCAGTCTGTGGGAAGGACCCACATCCCCATGATGGAGCAAGGGAGGAGATGCTCCAGGCATGAGACCAGAGATTGCCCTGCAGTCCATGGAGAAGATCACAAGAAGCAGTAAATTAATTCCTTGTTCTGCTTTGCTCTTCCTATTAAACTGTGTATATCCCAAGCCAGGAATTTTCTCACTTTTACCCTTCTGATTCTCCCCCCCAGTGGAGGAGTGTGGGAACAGCTGTGTGGTGCTTAGTTTCTAGCTGGGCTTAAACCACAAAAGAAGTGTTGATGTATAGGAAAAAACTTAGGTTTTACCTTATGAATTGCTCAGCACTGTTGTGAGTAAATGTTGCTTAGTCCAGGCCTCCTAAAACCCACACAAATCAGTTTCCATCCTTCCTGTTAACTTCAGCCAGCAGACTAAAAGTAAGATGCTAAACAATGATAAAAAGCACAAGGAAGTAGTGGATCGGGAAGTTCTCTACAACTTGGGATAATTTATATATTATTTAGGAAGAGATATGCTTCTATTCCAATATGAATAGTGATGAAAGTGGTTTGAGCAATCAAAAGATAACTTACTAGCAACAAACACAACACAAACTTACTTCAGGTCATGTTGAAGAACAGCATCATTGTGATACCTTAAGCCCAGATTCTTCAATGAACTAAAAACCACTTTAAAAGCATTCATCAAATAAGGTTGTAAAGTACTTTTACTACCTCTCATTGTTTTTCTCTACATAAATAAATACAAAGTTTTTGCTCTGTTTAAAAAAAGGCATAAAAAAACACTTTCAAGTTGCAATAGCATTAACAGATCATAATGCAGCTGAGGTGAAGCAAAAAATAAAAAAAATTGAATTATTTCTTATAAACTTAGGTAGTAATAGACTTCTATTAAAACAAAAGGAATTATATTTTGAAGTTTGACATCCTCTTAAGGAGTGTATTTTTTTCCTTTGGTGAAATACAGGGTACTTATCCTCATACAAACATGGCATTTACTTTCACACCACTCATTCACTAATACTATTAGCAATAAATTTTAGCTTTTTGTGGTATGTTGCAATAAGAAAGAGTTCTCTTTACTTTCTTGATAATAACATTTTACACCCATTCTATCCTACCAGGTGAAAGCTCTGGAGTCTGTTTGCATTCTGAAATCCCATTCCATTTCCAAGCAAATTCAACCTGACCTGTTTCAACCTGCCCTCCTTGAGCCTCAGTAGTTTCATTACAAATAGTTTGAGATTGCAGTGACGGTTGTCCTTGTTCAAGTTCAAAATTCATAATAAGGGAATCGACCAGAGAGTCCAATTCATCCAAGTTCATAAAAGGCACGTGCATTTTCTGGATAGGGTCGTTCGCAGAAGAGAAGGCAAATAAACTGAAATAGTTGTTAAAATATCCAGCTATGACGGAAATATTTTCTGCAAAGCTCCTGAGAGGGCTGGTGTTTCTGTACAACCCTATGAGAAACAGAAACCAGAAGAATAAAATGCAGCATTCTGCAAAGAGAGACCAAATAGCCCTCTCCTTTGCTTTGCAAGTCTCCTGTAGCCCATAGGTTACAGGTGGTAACTCAGCTAAGTACCTTGTAACATGGAAGAAACAATTTGACAGACTTCAGTTAGGCACTGCTCCAATTCCAAATACTTCACAGCAATCTTAGTGCTCTTCTTTATTTCTCGATACAGAGATTCTTCTTCTGGCAACTGAGATTCTGTTTCTTTCTGTATTAATAAAGAGCAATTGAAAGAGAACCAAATACATCACAGTATATTAACTACTAAATATGCCTATTATGGTTTCAGTCACATAGATCAAGCCAATGCTGAAACATAAAATCAAATTGGTATCGTGTCACATAAGTAAGATAGCACTGAAAAGAAGTGCACATTGCTGACAGGGTTAGGAAAAGAAGAAAAAAGCAAATGACATGAAAATCCAGGAAATGCTTGGCTCTTAGAAGATAGATCAAATCATCATGTATCCTGGCTTTTAATTCAAAATACCAGTAACTATGGTCATAATCCATGGCAGCAGTTATAAAACAGTTACACTCACAGTGCTGAACTTTCAGCTTAAAAGAAAGCACAACAGGTAGTTAGGCTGTTCATGATGAGCACAAAAAGGAAGATACAAGTGCCTCCAGAAATTCTTTATCCTAAGTAAAATTAAAATAAAAGAGCTTTGAGTGGAAATACAGTAGCAAGAAAAGTTGGCATTCCAGTCGCAGGGATGCTGCTGTGATAGGAAGTGTTATCATGCAATTGTAAATATACAGTACGTACATATATATATATATACACGCACTCCTCTTCTTAGACAAATGTATCCTTAAAATTTAAATACCAGACTCAAAGCACACATTTTGTGAAACATTTCTCTTACCTTTCTGCAGTAAAACATGTTACTTTCAAGGAATCTGGCTAATGCCACCACGTTATCCTTTATTCGGTTTTGAATCTACAAAGAAACTTCTAATTATATTGTACACTTCATTCAAGTCAAAGTACATTAAAAGGATAAGAACAAACACTGACATACTAAAGAGAGAAATACCCAAAAGCAGAAATAGCATTTTCTGCAACTTAACATGCAATTTTTCAAAGAAAACATTAACTGGTAGAAAACATTAATTACATCTTTAAGGTTTTAAACCCCTCACTACAGGAGGATCAAATGAACACGTTTAAGTATTCGCTAAAGAAAGGCTGTCCTGTTATTTTTATCACTGCCATGTTTTCTTTCCAACTTCACATTATCTGCATCAGAGACAAGCATGTACAGAAATCCTGCAGATACTCAAGAATCTGCTGCAAACAGCATTATTCGGAAAGCAGAGTGCTCAGTTCCTTTTGCTGGAAACATGAAGTATTTGGGAGTTAAGCAAACACGTTGAAATAAAATATTTTGGTTGGTTCCACTACTATCTGTAGGATTAAGAATGACAACAGTGAAAACAAGAGTAGGAAAAAATTTTTGCTTTCCTTGAGAGGAACAATTTATCACTCCTCTCTAGCTGATTTGAACCTTTTATGCTAGGTCATATGTTACAGGTTTTTGAATAGTAACAACTTTTTTTAAAATAAGTATTTTACATGTCCCAACTCATTACGGAGATTTTTTTATTCCTCTGGCCACAGTTCTGCAAATTTCTTAACTTAGAAAAAGAACCAAAATAAAAACACAAGGCAGAAGACAGGATTGCTCAGACACAGGCAAACTCTCACCTTTGGCCTAGCATGCTGTCTGTACAAAACATTAATTCAGACGACAAGTGGCAGAACAAGCCTCTATATCCCAACATTAAAGGAAGCTGGCATACTATATACACCTAGCACCTTGCTGAAGAAGATTCCAGTCTTTCCTAATTATTGTCTTGGAATTCAGCCAGGCTCTCTGTCAAAAGGGCTTACCCACTAAGAAAATGGTGTATTTCCAAGGGGTACCCTAACTTTCCAACTAGAATTTTCAGTCACGGAAATATTTTTAACTATGGTGCTTATTCCTTATACTTTATTCTCTATTTTGTGTAACTCCCTATAGCATCATCTTCACAATTTAAAACAGAAGCACAAAAACTAAAACAAGATCAAGTGTCTACAAGATAGAGTAGCAGTTTTTAATCTTAATTTCCTCTCACCTCATTTCGTGCACATTGTTTCACAAGTTCTTTCTGTACCATTCTTGCTTTCTCCTGTACAGCATCAATGAGACATTCCAGTCCTGAGCCTACTCCATCATAAATGGCAAGTACAAATTCCTTTGAAAACAAAGGTTCAAAATGCAATGATTAAAGAAACTGATGTGGTCTTGAATTAAAACAGATTTTCTATAGTAGGCTAGAAATAATTTTGAGCAAATTATTCAGTGCAGGTCTATTCAGTCACACGTCTTCCTTGGACCACAGGAGTTCAGTTCAGATTTCTGTAAATCCAATGCGGCACTTAAAGCACAGATTATTAAAATATAAGTAGTGAATTTCAGTGAGAGAGATAGACTTGTACAATTTCAGTGCAGGTACAAACCCAAAAACATCATACACTTCTTTCTCCTCATAAGTTTAAGTTCCACAGATTTAAAGAATGTGGCTTTTAAGGAAAAAAATGTTAAGGATATTAATACATCTATTTTCACCATAAATATGAAGTATTTAGATAAACTCTAAATAAACTTAATTCAGCTGATGAAGTTGTTATATGTAACAATTTGCTTCTAAGTACAGTTACTGATAGTAAGTGCGACCTCAACACTAAAACTACTATTCATAATCGGTATTTCTAAGAAACATTTTTCACCTGTAGACTAGAGGCAGGAATGTTGTTCTCTTCAGGCAAAGAAATATCAGCTGTTGTGACTACTGCCAAGTGTCCTATGTATTTCATTGTTTGTTTTACTGTTTGGTTTACTTTGCTCCATGCTTCTGTTACCATCGAGGATATATCTGAAGAACAACCCTGGAAAACAAAGGCAGATCATTCACTGATGCCAGAAAGCACCTCTGGTCAAAGAACACACACTTTCTATACAGCAAGAGTTTGTAGCACACAATACTCAGGCATTTTCAGCTTTACATGTTCCTACTTCCAACGGCTCATCTATCACAGCTAAAAAATCATGCCTTGCAACCACAAAATAACAAAACCATTATACTACATAGTTAAAAAAAAAAAGCTTCACAAGGCTGTGGCATGAACAAAAGTAATATTCACTGGCCACTGGTTTATAAGTTCCTAAACTGCAGCACCTCAAAGTCTAAATTATCATTTGCTCTTATCATTGTGTGTTTTATTTTACCATTTTAAAAACCAATGCTTCTGTCAGGGCCTGGGCACAGGAAGGTCTGCATTACTCTCCACTAGCACACGGAACTACCAGCTTAGCCAGAAAAAATGCAGCCTTGGCTGTTTAGGTGTGTTGGTTTGTCATTACACACACTGGACATTTAAGAGATTTTAGCAAGTCACCAGTAAATACTGCATTAGTGCAGAGAAGTTCTCTACACACAGATGGATTCTTTCATATGCTTTACCTGTAACAGCAACTGTAAATAACCTCCCAAGTTCTTTATTTCCTGCTTCATTTCTTCGTCAACTTTTATAGATCCAGGACACTTTTGGACATTATTAAGCCAGAGTTTACTTATAACCACAATCTGGTCAAAAGCAGAGATAATTCTGATGCTGTAGGACTGAGCAGCACGATCAAGAGAAAAAACTACAAGAGAAAGAGATCTATCAGATCCATCTCCTTTGCAAATGAACATAGGAATGTTAATTCTTTTGGCTGACAAACACATGAATGCTTGTGCATCTGAAAGACAAGTCATTAGTAATGTTTGAACCACTATGAAGATGACACTTACAGTTCTCCTGACATTCTTCATCTTGCTGTTCATAGGCTTTTGAAATGGCAGACACTCCAGAAAAAATTATAAACAAATTAGTTAGGAGACTATCTGCTATGCTCTTTCCTCCTTCGTGATTCTGTTCCAGCAAATCTAAAGCCGAACTTATAGATTCCTTGCAAATTCCAGGAAGAAACAATTCAGAAAAGCTTGGGCATATGCTGGACTTGTTCAGTGAACCTGTATGAGGTAAAAACAAAACATGCATGCAAGAAACTCTTCATAGGAGTGAGCAGTCAGTGTGTCTTTGTAATGACTTTTATATAGACAACCACCTAACTCAAGGCAGTAATTCAGAAAAAGATGCATACAATGTTCTAAATAGTTTATAAATTCAGTTAGTACAAAGACAAATTCCATAGTGAAATTCTTTAACATGAATACATTTGTTTCAACAATCAAATCTACAGAGAAATAGAAAATAAAATCCAGCCAATCTAAAATAACTGAATGCATACAAATATTTGGAAGACTAAAGTATCCTATATTTCAGAAAAAAAAAATTTTGCAAAACCTGGCCAAAAGCTTGGGGAAACCTCAGTAATTGAATGAATAGCAACAACTCAAGCAAATGAGGTCTCCATATAGCTGTATCAGGATTCAGCCTCTTTCTCCAGTTAACCCATAGAGTTAAGCAGAGTAATGTTTTAGGTAAATTTCTTAAATTAGTGCTGGTCAGTAAGTTTTTGCCATAAGAACGGATAACCAAAAATACAGACACCCCTACTGTTAACAGCTTGACATTATGAATTTGAAGGTATCGTAAACAGGACATTTTTAATTTTGCTTTCCAACCCTCAGTGGTCTTTCTAAACAACTATTAGAAGCACCGATGTTTTATGCATGCAGTAGGTTTGAGTTGTCAGTATGAAATGAAAGGTGTTCTGCCGTATAGCAAGTACCTGATATACAGGAAGTCTGGTTATTCTGAATAGATTGCAATTTCATCTCAGACAAACATCCAGAAATTCTCTTGTTCTTCATGAAGCTTCTACTTCTAAGAAAGGACAATAAAATGAAAACATGAAAAACCTTGAAAAGAAAAGAATTTCTCCTTGTCAAGCATTTCCAAGCTTACAAAAGGGTGCAAGACAGTTATAAATATTGTTATAAGGCTAAAACTTCAAATACAAGGGCCCAGACCATATGCAATTTACTCCTTAAAAACAATGCTTTGATAGTATAGAAGTGGGAAAGAAACATTAAAAACTACACATTTCACTCTGCACTGATGATACATAGATGATCCATGCTTTGGAAAGCTCTACACACATCTTCTGTTCCTTTTTTTTTGTCCATGAGGAAATCCAAGAGAATGAGTGAATACAAGATAAGACTCATCAGATGACACAGTATATGAGAGTGGAAAAAAAGCATATTTAGATAATTACACAAGTTTTTGCTTTGTTTTAAGCGTAGAAGAGCAGCTACAAATTACTTTTACCTTCTTCTGGAAAGCGAGGAAACAGAGCTGTCTGAAAGGTCAGGTTCCCACTCATCAGCAGGATCATAAAACACATCAACAACAGCTTTATTTCTATCATTACTCTGAAAAAATAAAGAAAACACAGGGGAGGAGGAGGGTTAAACAGAAAAAAAGTGATAAAGTAGTGAACAGATAGATAAATAGAACATAATAATGAAAACTCAAGTGATACCTTTAGAAATTTAAGTTTTCTTTTAGAACATAAAACAACTGAACAACCAAAAGAACCACAAAGCAATCCTTGTTTTACTGCTTCCTACTCTCTACACAAAATGACTTGACTAAAGACATTTGTTTCTACTGTATTCTTTTTGTTTGACGGACAAGTGCATATATATGTTTTTAGTGAAAAGTAGTCATGTGTCTTGATGTTTAAGATATACAGCCCAAAAAACCACCAAGATTTTCCTCCTGTATGCATTATCAAAACTTATCTTTGACAAAATATTACTGATTATTAGTGGTTATTCTTCAATTGTTACTGACCTCATAGAGTTCTTTCATTGCTGCTAGTTTACATTCAAATTTCTCGAGGCTCCAAAATGTTGTTATTCCCAGTTTGATGTTACGAACCTGCACCTGAATAGAAGACACTGTTCCTGTTTTATCATCAGTTTTGTCATGCCTAAGAATTGGAGAAAATTTTAAAAAGAGAAGACAAAAATCAAGACAAAACGCATATTCACATTGCAAAAATAAACGAGCTACTTGTAGGTAGGCTTATACAGCGACTAACAACATGGCACAACAATTTCTTGAGACATCACGCATCTCACATGCTTTAGGACCACTTTCATATGTGAACCAATGTAAGATGGACATGTGCATCAGAAGATTCACCTCCAAAGCACACTCAATTCAAAATTAATTGTATATAGCATACCTTTAAAGTTCTGATCTAAAATTCAAATTAGAAATTCACATTTCAAACACATTCAAACACATTTCGACTACACACTTAACTAATGCTAGTTTGGAGAATTCATTTATCATGTTCAATTGCACAAGACTGTTAAAAGAAACACCAACAGCTCACTGCACATCAAGAATCCACCCCCAAATACATACATAAATATTACATATCCATTACATATACACATTATAATTCAGTAACTCAGATACTGACCTGCAGAAAACAATGTTTTTCCCTAGTTCATTACTAATGGTGTTAGCCTCTTTAATCATCACAGACAGCTTCAGAGACTTCCAGTTCAAGGGAACTAATAAAGAACATAGAACATACTGATTTAGTGAACCAAACGATGTGATGCAACAACTTCAGGGTTATAAAAAATTAAAGGCAGAAAAAAACCCACAACCCAAAAGCACAAATGTGATTTAGCCAACAATAGTTCCAATAATTTCCAATACATTGGGAAAAACCCTCCTGGGCAAGATAAACCTTTTAAATGGTTGGGTAAAGGGTATTTCAGAAACAGAGGCATAAGACCAGACATTATATTATTATTATTATTATTATTAATCCAAGACAGGAAACTGAACAAAATGAATTCTGTTAGTCCAGTTTCCCCAATGAGTTAATGCCTGAGCAGTGGAGACAAAGGAGGAAGGACTTTTAAGTAATTGGGATAAATACAGACACATGTATGTCCACCTAACCACCCTGAGTGTCATTAAACAGAGCTTCTAACACAGTCCAAAACATATAGCTGATGAATACAAAGGTTTGGAACAACCAGAAGGCTCTTCTCGTTCAGGATCACTAGAGAAGGGTTAGTGGAACAGAAAAAGTTCCTGTATCAGTACCCATAGCCCATGCCCACTGAGCAAAAGAGAAGCCAGCATTGCCTTTGCAACATTATGCATACACATACTCATCACTGGCTTATTCCCACTTCCATGGTTCTTCTGAAGACTCTGTATTTCCTCAGCAATCTTCTGCTTCTCAGCTTCCAGAGCTTCCACTATCTTTGCATGACGAATAGTATGGTCTTCTAGAGCCTGGGGGAAAATGGGTGATAAAAATAAATTAAAAAAAGAAATCTAAAACTCTTAATGCTGTTTGTCGAAGCTTATTTTTTTGTTCCTGCCATTTTAAAGACTCAAAAAATTAATTTTATACTGGACATCTGTTATACTGATATAAAATAATTAATTTTCAAACTGACAGTTTTCTGGGTTTGCTTACATATTCCAGTGCTCAAAAAAATACTGGAATTAAAAAGGAACAGCTTTTAGAAAAAGTTGTATTTGTTGCAGCAGTCAGATATATATGAACGCCAGCCAAGACTCAGTCATTACTTACATTAATGTCTAGAGTAATAACTTCTGCCAAAGGCAACGGTTGCTAAATTTTGGTGCAGGAGCAAAACCATCCACATTATTTAAGAAATAAGGTCCGCATTAGTCAATCCCCAACATTAATACATTACCATATTCAGGTTGCAAGCAAAACATCAGCTCTTCTGCATAAAATCACACAGAAGCACCCCAAATAATTTCCTTTACAATAATTGATTTTTAAAAAACAAACAACCAAAAAAAGCCCCCCAAACAAACCACAGTTTATTGTCTAAAAAGGTTTTTTTTTCAATTACCTGCTTGGTAGCTAAGGTCTCCATTTCTAAACGCTTCTTATTGAAGTCGAGTTCTAGTTCAAGGCTTTTCTTTGCCTTCTCCAGCTCCTGTATTTTAGTTGTGGCTTTTTGGTTATTCAGTTCTTGGATTTGCTTCTTACGAGATTCTTCTCTCTAATATCAAAAGGGAGAAATGGGAGAAGGAACACTGCTTCTACAGCATTTCTGACCCATCCCTCAGGCAGATATTCAATACATTTAGAACTTGCAGCCCCTGTGACCTACACTGCCCAGCATCAGCAATGGTTATATCCCAGTTCACAAGCATCACATTGGGTCTTCTAGAGAATATGCACAATGTAAGATACATTATTAGTACATCATGGTAAAACAATATTCTCTGCCAACTCATGCATGTTGTAACTGTATTGAAAAAACCAATTACAAAGTAGCATGCAAGCTAGGAAAGAGAAAAAAGCTGTATTAATTAATCCAGCATAGTGATTTAAAAGCCTCATGCAATAAGGTACATTTTGTAGGTATTTTTCTTTGCTTACAAGTTACAATCCCTGGAATAACTCTGAAGAGGATAGCCACTTTACAACTTCTTCTGTTACTAAGGCTGACTTGTTTTTTTAACGAATGAGGCTTTGCATTCCCTAAGATGCTGCTATAATATGCAAGAGAAAAAGAAAACCAAAACCAAAAACACACAAACCAACCCCAACCAAGCACCAAACAAACAGATACCACACATACTGCAGTTTCTGGTTTACTTTATTGATATGTTTTATGTAATGATGCAATGGCAACTTACCACCTCTGCTTCCAGGGATTTTATTTTGCTTTCATACGCTTCTTTTTGTGAGGCCAGTTCTTGTTGAACCATCTCTTTTGCTATTTGGACACTTTGCATCATTTCTTCCTTGGCTTTGAGTCGTGCCTCTTCAATTTCTGATTCAAGCCTACAAATGTCATACATTTAGATTGCTGCTGTATATCTCTCATAAGCTGCATAGAGATTATAAGATTTTTTCTGTCATGAGGGTTTAAGGTTTTTTTCAAACAAAACAACTCTCATATTTTACATGTTTTTGATTTCATGGACAAAACGTAGACACTTCCAATGTAAATATGGAAATCATTCCAGAATTTCAAAGTCCACTCAATTTCCATTTTTATTTTACTACATCATTTTCACAAATTTAAAGACTGCAAAATCACATTAAGATGCAAAATTAAATTTTAAATCAATGAGTCCTACAGTTTAATAACTCCCCATAATGAAGTAAGTGCAAATAACACTTCACCGTTTCTCAAACTCTCCACCATCACAGAAGACTCAGGTTATTACTTTGGGTTCTTTTCATTTTCTTAAGACATTTACTTTTCAGACTTTAAATCTCTTTAAAACATCAAAAGTCATTTTCAGACTCATCATATGCTTGGAGAGAAAATAATTAAAGAGATACTCTGAGGACCCCTGGAGCTCAGTGTTTCTTTAATAGTGGTCTACATTCTTGGTACCTGGATTAGCTTGTGGTGATTGAACCTTAGAGGTATACATAATTTCAGCTACATCTGTGACTTCCATTATAAATGGAGTTGCTATTTTCCAACTACCCTCATTGTGAAGTAATTAATAATCTTCAGCTATTTCTAAAACTAATTGCATGAGTAAACTGAGTTTATTTTCAGAACAAGAAGAATCAATACTTACTGTGTTCGCTGTGCAATAAGCAGCTCATTCTTTGCAAATTCAAAATCTTTTGGACCATCATGCAAACATGTAGTCCCACAAGAAGGTGTTTTAACTTTCTGAACCTCTGCTGGATGATTAAACCTGAAATAATGGTCTCCTCCAAGGATTACTCGATCACCCTATTGGGGAAAAAAATTCTGCTAAAACTTTTAGATTTATAAGAAAATTTTCAGTGCTTACAACATGCAGATGAAGCTAGAAATCAAAGAGAAAGAGACAAATATTTATGGTTACAGAGCGTTCTCAGAAAACCTGCAGTCTGAAGTTGAGATATTAACAAAGTAAAGAAACCCACACATGCACAAATTACTATTACCAAATCAATTACTTACATGATGCAGAACTGTTGGGCCCAAAATGCATTTCCCATTTACATATGTCTTGGCTTCTCTAAGTGGAATAATACTTACTTTGCCAGCAGTATTTTTTATAACACTGAAAACAAGAAACATTTGCAGTATCAGTAGCTCATGATAATTGCAAGTGATGTTTCTTAATAGACTAAAATTCAGGCTTTAGATAGTGTTCTGTTATTGTTTTTCTGTGTATTGTCTTCATACGACATAGGCACAACACACCTGATTAATGAATGACAACCTGTATTTTGGTAGAGAACCTGTATTTATATCTAAGAATCCACTGCTAGAAAATTACTACAATACCCTGCCATCTGAGCATGTATTTGATAATGCATCTTTCATGATTTTAGTAACTGATTAGCTACGTTTCATACAGCATTTTTTCAGAGATCAATTGCATGGACTGCACTTTAAGCAAGATTTCTGCAGTACAGCCAAGTTGCTATCTATTTTTATTAGAGTAAGAACTGTCAAGGCATTTCACTTTTCCACTGAACTTAATGTAACATTTATCTATCACACAGCATCATTTGATCAGGTCTTATTCATGCAGAAATGTTGCAGAAGAAAACTTTGCTACATGAATGAAATGAACAAAGAATTAAACTACCTTGGTTAACAGATTTCTAGAGGGAAGAGAAGGCAGTTGCCTTAATAATTGAGCAGTACAAAAAATATCCCTACATAGTATTTTCTTGGCTAGAAAACTGTATTTTGTAACTGCCAGAAGGAAGACTGACTCCAAAAGAAAGGGAAGGGCAAGAGGAAACTTGAAGTATAAAAAGAACACTACGAACCAATGGTCATCAGCAATCAGCACCCCGGAAAGCTGGATATCGTGTTTTGAATTCGGTGTACACCTTCCAACTGTGGTTTCTCCTTCTTTGATCATATATAACAGCACCTCAGAAAGCTGAGGATCTTCATTGAGGTTGACAAGGTTAGGTAAATGATTGTCCATTTTGAATGCAATTCCAGCTTTCTAGATAAAAGAGAGCTCTGCATTAAAAAAACAATTCGTTTTATGCATTCAAATATCTACATCAAATTTTTCTAAGAGGTCACAGCAATCTATTAAAAGAAGAGCATTAACGAAATCAAATCTTACAGCTACTCTCATTCTTCTGCAAGGTTTGCTGAGGTTATATTTTCTGTACTATGTCGTACAGAAAAAAATGTACCTGCAATTCTTTTATATCTTCCAATTTCCTTTTTTCTGCTTGTTCAAGTTTTTCTTTCCAGGCCCTTAATATATGGAGAAAATAACAAAACATATTAGGAGAAAAATTACAGCATATAAATTTTACCATTTCCATTTTAAATTAGGACATTAATGAGTGCCTGACCTTTGCACTTCTGCCATGTTCCTCTCCTGCTGGTGCAATTCTACCCTCAGAGATGTTATTTCCTGCAAATAACGCTTGTATTTTTCACGATCAGTGTTCAGAGCACTTTTCTGAGCTGCCTTCAGTTTTTCAATTTCAGCTTTTAATTCTACATTAGACAAACCAGACATGCAGTACATGGAAAAAATGAAGGCAAAATACACTTCAGTACAATAGTACAAAATTCATCCTGTTATTTAATTGAAAACAAAACACTTTTCTTTATTTCCGGTTCTCAAGTGTAGCCTAAGATATCACCTAAATTTAGGAAAAAAAAGCTCACAAAGAACAATAATATTAAAAGGAAGACATCCCAAGTTGTATTAGTCTAGTTGACAAGCTGTCAGTCAACACAACAGAATATTAGTAGTAAGAACTCTTATAAGAAATAAGCTAAACACACACGCAAATGAAAACCCTGGAAGACTGCAGATGCCAATCTCACCTCTGATTAGTTTGACATTTACATCTTCATTTACTTTAGCAATGTTGATAATTGAACAAGCCTGTTTGGCATAGCGAAGGGTGCTGAGCGTCTCCTCTGTGCTGCTGGCAGCTGGGCTCACTGTGGCAATCATGGTCGTTTGGGAATTCCCACCAAGACTTTCCTTTAACAACCTTCATTGGACAGGAGAATGCCAGTCAATCCCCAGCCCTCACCCTGACAGAAAAATTCAAAACTTCCCAAGTGGAACAGATTTAATACAAAATACCCAGGGTGTTGCTACTTATTTGAGAGGGACTGTTAGCTACTTAAAACACAAACCAAGCTCCTGTTTGGTCTTTATCTGATGCAACAGGCTAATCTCTTCCCTCCACAGGTCATTTGAGAGAGAGTGAGAGAAAAGACGGGAAGTGATGCCTCACGAATAGATGAGAAAACCACAATCTCAGAAAGCCTCTACTTCTATACAAAAAATATACATACCAAGTAAGGACAGATTCCCGGTAAGGAATGAAAGTTTTCTTTCCATTCTGAGACTGTTTAGAGAGCGCAGAAATAACCCTTCCAAGGGTCAACAGTGATTTATTGATACTCACACCTTCCTACACAAAGCAAAAATAAATATATTTATAATACAGTTGTAGCTTCACAAAGCAAAAATAAATATATAATACAGTTGCAGCTTCTTGTGCGATGTTATCAACTGTGCTGTTGATTAATTATGGTTGTTCAGTGTATGCTACAGCTGTACCACATTAAATGTCACCAGTTATTACAAGACCAATAAGATGCAAGAACACCTTCATTTGGAAAGAGCAAGGACTCTGCCTTTAAAATAAGTAGTGTTAAGAACCATCAAACTTACAAAAGCAGCTTGAAGTAAAGTCTCTTATTAGAAAAATCTATTTCATTAGATGGCCCTCAAAAAGGGGAAAGCCTCAACTCCACGTGATATTTGATTCATGATTTCCAAAGTCACAAACAGCTTCCCCTCATTCCTCCTGCAGGATCATTAGACCTGCATAACATGCGGAGAGGTGTTCTAAGCAAGATCTGCCACACTGCACAGTCCAAACAGCTTCTTCAGGCCACCCACCCTCACTAGTAAATGTAATACTGATAAGCGTAAGGGCTATATATCCTTTTATAGCTACAGTTCCTGCCCAAAAGTCCTGTTAGGTGAGTGTGCTTTGGAGTTTAAGTGTATTCTTACAAGTCAATCCTTTCCACAGATTTCCATTCTTGATTTACCTTCAGCCTTTCTCCAGTGGTCTGAGCTTTTGTACAGCACTCACTGCCAGCTAGATCAATTAGATTTATGTGACTGGTAAGCCTACGATCACACTGTTCTTCATTCACAAATTCTACCTGGAAAGAAAGGGAGATGCTGGCATTCAAACCAAAATAAAAAGCCTGAGGACAAGCAGAAATCTGACAAGCTGTTCACATTAAATGTATAAAAATTTCATGCTTCCATTTAATTTTTGACATGATACCCTCGTGTACATCCCTTGAAGGAGACTAACCTCAGACTTTTAACCACAGTATCAGCTGGTGGTGGCTGAATAACTGCATAAGCATAAACTGCAAACACAACAGATTACCAAACTAGGGGTTTGGGTCTGAAGTTTGATGACTGCAGTCAATCCTATTGCAGTTATCCAATAAACATGCAAATCAGTAAGCTGTTACTGACTTAGACCAATGAAGATTAGCTAAGGAGTCAGTGGAGAAAGCTCAAGACCAGTTATGATAGAGAAAAATCAATAATCTAGTGGTGAGAATGGCAAGGGGAAGAAGAAAGGAGAAAATCCAGGAAACTGGAACAAAAAATTAAACCAATCAAGAACAAAAAACTCCCAGACTAACAAGTCATTTGTCAATGGAGAAAACTGACAGTCTGTAGACTCCTGAGGAGCTCTATGTATTCCATTTCTGTCTTCAGGGTCATGTCACTAAGTCATATTTTGTCTTTTAAGCATCTGCAAATCAGATGAGGAGTTGTAGTCCCTATATCCTGGAAACACTTGGGGAAGAGGCATCCTGAAGCAAGAAAACATTTATTCAGAGAAATGTGTTGAAACTGAGCAGAAATTGTATCTCCTACCATTGCCCCAGTTCGCTGCCTGCAGGAACTCAGCACAGCCACACACCTCACACAGCCTAACCTTCTTAGAAGCTCAGATGTGTTGGCAGCAGTGTGAAATTCAATCTGGCCTCAATTAGGATTCCTGTTACATCTCAAAACTCACACTGAGAAGCTTGGAACTACTCCTAGATCTGTCAGCCTAGACATATTTATACTGCTGCTATAAATATACTTAGCACAAAGACATCAGAATCTACTCAAAGCATGTAAAATAAAACAAGTTTTGCTGTGTAGAAAGCCATGTTAAAATGCCCTGTGCTTTACTCAAAGATCTTCACGTACATTCTCACAACTTTCTAGGCAGCATACAAAAGAATTTTTTACTACCAGATTTGAACAGATACAGAAAAACCCCAGCAATACCTTGGTTTGTGTCATGACAAGGGTGAAGACAGAATGAGATCTAGAGCTCTTGTCATTCATTACTGTGGCAGCTGTTGCTCTCTGCTTATTTCCTAGTTCAAGCCAACTCTGTAAGAGACAAAAGTCAGGATGTGAAACCAAACCCTACTTCGGATGGTTAACTGAAGATCTAAATGTTTGCAAATACAGTTATTAACACAAATTACAACTATAAGAGAGGAATTAGAAGCTAAACTTTAGAAATAACCATGTGTACAGTGACACTTGACGGTACGAATCTACTCAGCTCCACTATACAGGACTAGTCTTCATTACCATTTTACAAAATCAGAAAACAGATCAGACTGCTGGACAGTCTGTTCAGCATTTGCTTCCCATCCACGGAATTTATTTTTCAGCAGTGAGCAGAAAAGGAGCAGGCAGAAATACTTGTATTCCCTTTTAGTAACCAAATAACTCTTACCTGAATATCAGAGTAAGAACGGACAACATTCCTAGAGTGAGGGGAAGAAAGAAAAGTTTAGGTTCTTTCTATAGATTTCCCTGCTGCCTGAGTTCTGAAACATTTTCCCAGTTACAAACAGAATACAAACACACAATGAAAGCTTCAGTTGTCTTGAGACTTCCACCCTTTTAGATTTCACTAATGCAATGAAGAAAATATATCAAGCTAGTCACGGCTATGCTTTTTTCTAAAACTACATAACACTGGGATCTTGCTTAATTTGCTGATGAGTACACAAGCTTTCAAAGAGCCTCAAGATAATAATTATCACACTCTTTCAGGATTACACTATATATCTATTAAAATAAGTACAGTTAAGACTTACACTGTCAGGCCTTCCACATATGGTCCTAACACTGGATGTTCTCTTACACGAAGCTGGTGAGAATAATTTCAAAATAAAGCTTATTAGGAGTGCATTAGTTAGATCTAGGACTCAGGAGTATCTTAAAACAAAAAACAAAAAGATTCTGCAACATAAATCTATTATGTTTCTAAGTAGGTTACCCCAACATCACTGGCAAAACTCAGAGTGAAAGCACTCCTGCTTTAGACAAGAGAGTAGAGTCTTAACTTCTTTATAGCAAGTCCACCTAAGTCTCAAGTGTAGGTTAAAGGACTTACTTCAACAGCAAGTTGAATGTTGCATATCATCTTTATCATAAACTAATATTCATTTTACACACAAGTGGCCAGGATCGTGTTCCATGTCAAAGCACAGGAAGTACTTTTCTTTGATAAATCAGACATGATCAATTTCTTCCTTACATACACTACTTCAGACAAATTTCTTTAATTTACGGTTTTACATATTCTAATACACAAACACCAAAAACTAGCTTAACTAGTTTAACTAGTGATCCTAAACTAGTTCATCAGGCCAATCTTGTTTCTTTTCCTCCTCCTTCAGCTCCTTGAGAGACAACCAGCTAACAAAAAAAGAAAACTCCATCTAAATTACAAGACTATAACTCAAATTATATTGTACAGAAGATTCTTATTATAACCTGGAGATTTAGATATATAATATCCTAGGAGACTTTTTATAAAGGCTGATAATATCATCTTCATTTTGCAGATAAGAGGAGATTTTAACTCTCTGGATAGATTCTACTGAATCATGTTGTTTCTATTTCAGCATTGCTTAGCATTTCTCCAGCGTCAAGCATTTTGCTCTAAGTCATGTGGTGGTATTTTTATTTGTTTTTTACTTGAATCCCATTACTCACAACTAAGGTACTTAGATAAAAAACAATGCTCACTTTTCATTTGTGCGTTTTTGTTTCAGAATAAATGCCACTCTTGGAGGTTATGCATATACTTGATTCTGTGAGCAACTTACCTGTTGTTTCTTCTGTCCATTTTCAGCTTTAAAGACAAGCAAGTCATGAATCTTCTCATTGTATACTTCATAGAAGCTCATTTCAAGATGATATAAAACCTAGTAAAGTTAATAATAGTTATTAGTATACTCCACAAAACATATTCATCATCCTTTGTTTCAAAAATTAACTTAGACTGCCAGATCCTGATTTTCAATGTTACAAACATTTGTGCTGAAGGGACTTTCCAAGAGAAATGCTATCGTAAAACAGTCTGGGTTGGAAGAGACCCTTAAAGGTTATTTACTGTAACCCCTCTGCTAAGACCAAAAACACAATTCACTGGAACTCCATCCGCAGACATCCCCAGATAGAAGCTATAAAGCACTAAAAAACAGTATATTTATCCACTCCAGAAGATTCAGCATTGGGTTTTTAGTACACAAAAACACAGTCTTGTTTACACCTGCACTCATCTCTTTCCCTCACGCATTGTGCTTCTACAGCACAGTATTTGTCACATGGATTGATGTTGTCAACATCCGGACTGGAACAGAATGACCTAATGGGAAGGTAAATCTTGATTCTACCTACAGCAATTGAAAAAACCAAAGACACCACAACAACACTTTCATGAAAACACGTCTTTTTCTTCTGAAGGTATCTGAGTCTTCTTTCTATTTTCAAGTAAAATGGAATTTTCTTTAAGAGACAAGGAAGATTGCAGCAAAACCCCTAAAGCACTGGAATCAGAAAGACAAGACTCAAGACAATTCACTGCAATAGACTCACTTACAATGCATAAGCAAAGGAATAAAAAAAGCTCTGCATTTTTTAGAAGTTATACTCTATAGCCAAAGTCAGCAATAAATAACTTTCCTAAATTCCTCAGTGTCTATCAAATCTGCTGTAGGATTAGAATACTACATGTCCACAGGTATTAGGATTCAAAGTCTAGAATTCAAATATAAAGCAGTAAAAAAATTTGGAATACTTAAAAATGGAAAAGTTTGCCTGAATAAGATTAACTGAAGGTCAAGGTCTACTGAACTGCAAGGCAGTCATTACAGACACAACCAACCACACAGAGAAAAAAATACAAAGAAAGTGGGGGTAGTTATTTTTGTTTCAGCTAGAATACTAGAATTGGAATATTATAACAGTGTATTTTGCTTTGATACATAATGTTTAACAATAAATTCATATTTTTGAGCTCTATTTTACTGCCTCCACTGAAAGTATGCAGCCCACTGGGATTTTGTTTCGCCTTTCCCTACATAAGTATTATACCGTAAGACATGCAATATAGAGGAAAGAATCCTAGTCTAGTGATGCAACAAAAATATCATGCCCATATTTTCTTCTCACATTACTGCCACTAAGGAAGCAAAACAATGTTGATTTTGACTGTTTAGGGAACCCCTTGAATCAGAGCTATGAATAGAAATAAGATTTGAATCAGCAAAAGAATACGAACGCTAATAAATGGATCAGCACTAAGGTATCAGTTTCCTCATATTCCAATGTAAAGTCAATGGCATAAGCATATCACCTGTTCCTTGTCCATTTGTGCTATTTGATTGAAGAGATCTTCACAAAGTCTTGGAATTATTCCTCGGTCTTCATCAAATCCCATCATCCTGCAGTTACAAAAATCCTGCTGGTTTAGCTTTGTGACTCACCATAGATAGTTTTAATGTTAACTGTACAGCTCTAAAGTTGCCAGGCCATACGTTTCTAAATTACACAACAATAAGCAACAGAAATAAACCTGATCTAAACCAGTGCTTGTCTAAGTGTAGAGTTGGACAAGGTGATATTCAGAGGTATTTTCTATTTCATCCATTGAGAAATTGGTTGGAAATCCAAGTAAAATAAAGACTCTACAGCAGCTGAAGAGTATGTTGTACAATAAACACTAAACCTATCGATGTTTAATATCTTAACATGCCTGCATTTCATATTCTCTGCAGACTTCCACTGTAACCTAAGCTCATCTCCAGCTCTGGTGCAGTTTTTTCCTGTTGAGTTCTGCCACAGCAGAACACCAGTGCACTGGACTAATCCACTTACAGTCTAGAGCCACACACGGCTGCACAGCAGAAATTTGTTGTGTAAACTCGACCAGAGGACCCTGATACTAATTTCAGCCTTGTTCAAAACACAATGGGGTGAAGGTAAGTCATTGTTTAAGCGAAAGAAGAAAATCTGAACAAAAACCCAACAAACCTACAGACAGGATAACAGTTGCAATTCAGAGTTCATCTTTCTTTTAGGCCAAGGTAAAAGCAACAGTGTAAGTAAAAACTGAGTTCATCCATTTAAAAAGGAACTTACTTCCATGTAAATTCTATATTTATTGTAAATTGAACAGAAACATTTCTGATCCTCAACCACCTTTATTAAAAGTCTATAGCACCTGATAGGAATTATTAAACTCATAAACTAATTTTAATAGATGCATGCTTGGAAACCAAAAAGCTCACTAGGCATTCTATTTCAAAATATAAATAAGATATACACAAGTGGCTATAAACCCTAAAAATGTTACTTATCTGGGATTATTTTGTGCAAAGATTTGATTTCAAATAAGCAGTGCCACAAACATCTGGATTTATTTAAAGTTCTGAAGCATCTGGACCATAATTATAATGTCTTCCCCAAAAAACATGCTATATTTTACTATGTCATTTCATGCACAAAATAGCAAACAGTGCTGAAAAACAGCACTGGGAGAGTTTGAGAAGCTCCCTGCATTAATAAAGGTTTTCCTTCACTAAAATTGTTGAAAAGTTTTTATTTTCTTCATTAAAAGCAGAAAGAAATCAGGTTCAGATACATAAAAATATTCAAAAGTTAGCTTTTGCTTAATTGTGTTAAATATTGGTTTAATTATTTTTAAAATACACAATGACATTTTGACACAATTCAAGCACTCTGAAATCTGTTCCATACAATCTCTTTCATGACTTAACATTGCATAACAATTGGCTCCTACAGAATTTTAACAATTATTATTAGCAACTTACGTGTACGATTTTCCAGAGCCAGTCTGCCCATAAGCAAAAAGGCAAGCGTTGTATCCCTCAAAAGCTCTTTCAAGGAGTGGCACTGCTAAAGTTTTATAAATCATTGCTTGGCTTGCAAAATCAGGATGAGCCTTGTCAAAAGACCAGAAGGAGAAGTCGTAACTGAAGCTGTACACTTGGTTTGTGGATGGATTTCGTACCATTATCTCTGAACCACTCATGGAGATTACAGGGAATGAGTTTTCAGTTTTCTCTCTGAATGGAAAGGGTGGAAAGTAAAAAAATATAAGCTACATGTTTTAAGTTAGTAATTTCAATCTACTGCCTAATGGAAAATAAAAAGATCAGTGATCATTGCTAAAAATACCTGTTTGAGGAAAGGTATTAAGGCTCAAAATACTTCTGTTAATGAGTATGTAAAAAATAGGCCCAAACACCTATAAAGTCAATTCAGTCTCTTAATAAAATCTTTATCTTGGTGTTGCATGAAGTATAACACACACTTGGAAATTAGCTGATATCCTTATTGGGTCAATGATTAAATAACTCAGAAAGTACAAAGTAGAAATCAACACACACTGTTAGCACCAGAAATAAGCCCAGGACACAAACCTGTTACTGAAGGGCCGCACTCGCACAGCTACAATCACTTTGCTGTTTTTCACTTTGAAAACATCTTCCCCAGTACTGCTGCTCTCAGCTAAAGTTTCTGCGTTCACTTTTGCTTCTGAATCTGTACTCACAGGAAGAGAGCTGGAGACACTAGGGAGTTTTTTAGCTAAAATTTGCAGATGAGGTGTTCGTTCATTTGAGGCCAGCTTGAGAGATGGTTGACCTTGAGAAGTGCTGTTCGTTGGTGTCAGTCCAAACCTTTCTGTTAAAACTTTTGCTGGTGTCCTTGGTCTTTCCAAGCTGCTATGTTTTATCATCAAGTGCTGTACCCTTTGCTTTCCAGCTAGCTTATTTATACTGCCTTTTTCATTCAGCTGTTCTCCTGATAGCCCATTAGTACATTTTGAGGTAACTAACCGTTCTGATCTAGGAACTTCATTTTGAAACTTTGTGTCAGCAGTGCTTGTCCTACCTTTTAAGCACTTGGAGACAGCATTTTCATAGATACCTCCAACTAAACCAAAGGAATCCTTGCTGTTCAGGTTATGCTGCAACTTGATACTTGACTGACTCTCAGTTAACTTCAAGTTTGGTTTAACACCATCTGTACCCTTAATATTCTGTGGAAGTGTAATCTTGTCATTTCTTTGTGCATCAAAGCCATCATTTTCTTTTCTAGGCACAATATTCTGATTAATTTTACTTCTCTCTGTGGAGCCAGTCCTCACACGCCTCTGCAGAGTAAGTCTTTTCTCTGTTTGTAGCTCTTCTGTGCCCTGTGTTGTGTCACTACCAGACACAGATTTTTTGCTTGCTCCAGTTCTCCTCTGGAGTGTTAATCTGCCTTCAAGTTTAAAAGTAGTTGATGCATCACTCACTTTTTCACAAGCTGAAATCACATAGGTCCTATTTACTCCTTCAGTCTTACTCTGAGGACAGGAAAACAGACTATCCTTTTCTCCCAACACCTGGGACCTCAGCTGCTGCCCAGATGCTTTGCTGCTGGCCGGGGTATTGTGCGAGGAAGGCTTCTGCAAAGTGGCCGTGCATCGTGTCCCAGTGGGGCTCCTGGCAGGAACTGTGTAAACAGGCATCTTGTCTTCCAGCAAATTAAAACCCAAATGTTAACAAATACAGCACCTTTCCTAAAGGATTATTTCTAGTTGCTGCTTCGTGAGGAATCTGGGGAGAAAAGCAAAATTTTTTTTACAATGCGCAGGTCCAGTGTGAGTTATGTTTTGGTGCACGGGGACCTCCTTACATATACTGCAGTACATGTTCCCAAACATTAAGAACTCTTAGTATCTTGCTTCACCTCCAGTATTTTAAAAAAAGTAATTATTTTCTATTTGAATGACAGCTGTTTGACAACAACAACAGGTTATTTGACTGGATTTATTGAGTTCTATGATTTGTTTCAGAAAGTAAACCAGCCGTCACAAAGAAGGACCAGTTGGTAAAAAGAACAATATAACTATTTAGCAACAAAGATGACCATGGATATTTCTTCTAAGTGATCTACCATGATTTCCAAAGTAAGGAAATTCCAGATTGTGCCTCCATTCACTCACAGCTATTTACACTCTTGGTGTTTCACAGACAACAGACTCCAATAGAACAAGAAATTTAGCCTTGAATAGGAAGTCTGTGAACATGGGAAGCAGATTTTTTTCAGGATTTTGATATGCAATATATAATCCAGTATCAGAATAGGACAGTTAATAAAGATGACTATTAATAGTACCTTTAGATGTTTTTTTAGCTCACTCTAGTACATAGAAACATAGTAACACAAGAGATACCTAGCCTAGGGGACAAAAGAAAACTGTAAAATATATTCCCTGTCCTTTCTACATGTAAATACTTTAAAAGCTCTATATATGTAATCTGTATAGGAAAGTATGCTGTCCCTGTTGCATCTGCATGATAGTTACTGGGTTGTAACAGGTTTGATATCAGTATAACTGCAGACTTGCCAGTTGCAATTAACTCACTGTTAAAAGTCAACAAGAAGTCACCTGCCTTTGATCCTTCAAAAAGCTGCAATATCATTAACAACAGCAGTACGTGGTATGGGGGGAAAAAGGAAAGCAAGATGAGAGCAAGTGATGTAGAAGAAACCATTTAGCCACTGCTCCAGCAGAAGTTTCCTTTAATGCTACACTTTTAAGTTATAGCTTTCAGAGTACTCTCAGACTTTATGCAATTACATCCACTTACACATGTCATGACTGCAGTTTTCACAGCTCACAACTTGTGAAGAAAATATCAACATTTCAGAGCAGTGTATTTATTGCTCAATCCAGTTAGAGACAGGAAACTACGGTACGTGAGTAGTAAAACACAAACTTTGTGGTTCCCTCTAGCAGCCATTAAATAGAAAAACACGGACGTAAGCTATGAATGGTCTTAGTGTTTTCTGAAAAGTTCATCCTTTCCACGCAGCTTTAACATAACTCTTCTAAGTTCTCCCCTCCTCTTGCCACAGCTGTGCCTTGTGAATAGTCACAAAGTTTTTCTGGAGAAAACTGAAACTCCCCATTAAAAGTTTCTTCGTTTTATAATAAGTAACGAGGTTCAGTTCGAGAGAACTGAACTCAGAACGAGAAATACGATCATTCCTCATTTTTAAAGAATTGCAACCACTAACTAGAGACGAAACCCAAGCGCTCAAAGCTGGGCGAAAGCGCAGGAGCAACCGGCAGCTCTGCCATCCCTCAGCAAAGCTCCCCTCCCTCCTCGGCCGAGCCCCGGCAGACCCCGCACGGCCGCGGGGCTGTGTCGCAGGCCCGCCCTCGGGGAGAGGGCGAGTAAGCAGCCGCAGCACCTCCAGACCCGCCGCCCCACACAGCCCAGAGCCCCGCGGCTTCCCACAGCACGGCCGCCCCCGCCGGGACGCGGAAGGGTCCGCCCGGGCCGCCCCTCACCTGAGCGCGCCCCTCCTCAACCGCCGCCCGCCCCGCGGCGCTCCGCTCGGCGCGCTGCGAGGGCTGGGATCCCACCCAGTTCCACCCGTTCCGTACGGCCAGCCTCAGCCCCGGCAGCGCAGGTATACCGTGCTGGTATATTCCGTGCATAGCCAAAGCACGGGTGAGAAGCGCAGGAAAAAATGGGTGGGAAAGGAATTAGAAGAACTCATGACGCTTAGGCAATGTTGGCACTCCAAGCAGCACCAGGGGAAGAAATAAAAACAGGGTGCTGGAATCAATGGGTATATACGCCCATGAAAGACCCACTGATAATCAAATATATTATACAAAATCATCTAAACCCAGTAACAATAAGAAAGCTTGCTACAAGATAACAGAACCGGGTTGCTGATACAATTTTACCTTTACACAACCTGTATTTGCATTTAGCTCCTGAGGCAAAGGTGGTGTAGAACTGTTTGATTCCATGTTTGTTGAACATAATTTATGGAATTTTGGTACAGCAGGGTGGCCATGGGTAGAGGTATCCGCACTTCTAAACATACCAATGACTAAACTTGTCTGCAGGACTGTTTTACAAAAACATTTTATAGGCAGGAGTGGATTATTTCAAATGAGAGAGAAAAACCAACAAATTCCATCTCTAAAGAAGACATCATTTTGATACGATGCCAAATTGAAAGTAGCACTAAAAGCATGACAACGGTTTTAGACATTGTTGTGAATTATGTTAAGGGGGAAAATGTTGTAAACAATGTCAAAGGAATTCAACAGCCCTAATGTGTCTTTCGACAGACCCCAGCTCTTGTTTGAACTTGGGTCTGCAATTCAAGATTTGTATCAAACAACTCCCACCAAACCGTCTCCTCACATCTACAACATTAGTCCCTGAAGTAAGTGGCCACTAGTGCCACACTCATGTCATCCGTCCTGCTCTATGTAAGACCTACTCTCTTTATTTCTTGTTGGGGGAAAAAAATAAGCTACTAAGCTCTCAACAATTTCTTTGCCACCAAAGTCAATTTATCCCATTGCTGTCCTTTGGCCAAAGAGCAGACATACAATGCACAGGGCTGACATCTAACTCCCTGCCAAAAAGGGTTGAGGCATCATAGCAGCATGAAAGGTCTGATGAAACTGATTTCTCAAGCCTCAGTCCAAAAGTGGAAAAAAAAAAAAAAGGAAGTTTCAATTATGACTCATCTCAAACTTACGATGGGAAAACATACAACACTATTTTAATACAGTTTTGACCTCATTTCCCAAAAAAAAAGGAAGAACATCTGGTGTCAGAGCATGGCAAGTTATGCTTAAATGAGTAATTATGACCATTTATACTTAACTATGTTTCAGTAGATAAAAACAAAATTATAGGGTTTGTCTTATTTCTCTTCAATGAAGTTACACTAATAACAAATTATTTCTGGTACTGCAAAGTCCTTGAGCAGAACTTCCAGCTAGTCCACAGGCACTAAAGGAGAAACTAAATTTTCAGTACTGTTTACAAACAAAACTTGCATATATAGTCCTAAGAAACCGCAAGAAAGCATACTGAGGACTTGGAGAAATATTCCCAGTGCAAGATTTTATTTAAGCTAACAGAAAGAGATTTTCAGGGGTTTGCAGAGGCTAATCTGACACTAATTTTTTATTTTTTTTCTTGCAAGCAAGACCAAAGACTACTGGTTTTGAAAAAGGGTTACAGAGTACTTTTACTAGGTACCACTGTAATTTGAGCACACAATAGCCGGTATTTCAAAATAAAGATGAGATAAAAATGAGACTCCCTAAAAAAAGGTACAAATTTCTTCTAAAAATGCAATACACAAGGCAACAATTCATATTTCTTTTTAATCATACTTTATTGTAATTACATAACTATAAATATGCCTTTATTACCTCTGAGAATTATTTTTGTTGTGTTTTTTAATAATGTCCATAATATTATCTCCTGTTACAAGGCTATTCTGTAATTGTTTAAGTCTCTGTTGTTCCCTTCTTTTCTGGTCATGCAGATATGGGGAATTAAGCAGCTGTGGGGGAAGAATGGTGCCTGTGGGTTTTACTCTCTTCACAACATCCCAAAAGAGCTTCTTGCTGTTGTTATTGATAAAAGTAATTGCAGTTCCACTGTGACCCAATCGTCCTGCTCTTCCAACCTGAAAAAGCATAAATCCATTTTAAGTTAGCAATATTAAACGGAAGTCCTTCAAATAGTCTTAGAAGTTTATGGTTTTGTCACGAAACAGGAAGTAAACCTAAGCAACAGGACCAAATCTCTATCTCATCCTCTAAGCACACAGCTACTTAAAATAAACTTCCTTAATTCAGGATATATAGATCTGAAGCTGTAGCTGAAATGCATCTAAAACTGTGACTTGTTTATGGGACATACCGGAAGCCCAATATTGATACCGAGATATGAGGTACAGACTATGGGCAAAGGCTTACAGTAGATCTGATCCAAAGAAAGGATTTTTAAAAAATCCTTATTATAGAGAAACCACATACTTATACTGCATATCAAGCACAATATTTACCAGCATGGCCACAAAAATACCCTTACTTTCAACATCCTAGTAACTTTAAATTATTTACCAATATTATCTAAAATGATTGAACAAATCAGAAAAGAACCTACAAAGACTCTCTATTTAGGAACAGCTAATATGTTAATATTGGTAGTTTTGATACTAGGAAAGACCATTTTTATTTACTTAATACATGCTTGAAACTTTAGCAGAAAGATAATTAAAAACAAGAGGGGAGTACTGCAGTTAACACACAGGGTACTTGAGGAGTTCATGACAGTAACTTCCAGAGGTCCTCCTCATCTGTTCCGAACAAAGTTTACTTCAAAGTCAGATCAGTTCCCTCAAGGCCTTGTTTCAAGTATCTCTAAGCACAAAGGTCCCATCACCCCTCTGGCCTCTTCCACTCCCTGACTCTCGTCGCTGTGAAAATTCTTTCTCCCTGCTATGAGGCCACAATTTCCCTCGCAGCAAGTTATGACCGTTGGCTCCTGTCCTTTCCCCGGGCGTCTTCAAGGAGAGTCTGGCTCGGTCTCCTCTGTAACCACCCGAATGGAAGAGAGCAATTAAGTCTCTAGTGCAGCCCAAACAAGCCCAGTTCCCTGAGCCCGTCTTCAAGCATCACATGTGCCAGCCCCCTGACTTCAACTGGACTCCCTCCAGTTTGCTGGCTTTTCCCATAGCTGGTGTTCTCAGAACTGCACACAGTAGCACTGTGTCTTCCTAATGCCACAAAGAGGGCAAGAATGAGTTCTCCTGACGTGCCAGCTAAACTAGGGCTGGGGACTGTGCACATAAATGCACTCACACGTTCAACTCACAGATCATCTTTTCTAAAGCAGGAAATCCACAGAAAAAATACCAGAGAAGATGCCTGACTAGAAAGAGGGGAAGAAAGCAAGTTCATGACTGCTTTCCTGACTATTAATGCATATCCCACACTGTGGATGAGCTGCAGCAGCAAGAGGAGTATTTGGCCTTTCTTCACACAATAAAAAAATGGTAAACTTTGTTTTCTATAGACACAAAATGATACTAGAGAGTACAAAACAGAAAGAATAATACTGCAAAAGTAAGTGATTTAAAGACACTCTTCTAGGTTTTAGTAACTTATATTGGATATAAGAAGAACAGTATTCTAGATTTGAGTAATTTACATAAGAGACTTATTGAAGAGATATCCAGCACTGTTTTTTCTTTTCCTATAAAAACAATATTCTGAAGAGCTAAACGATATTTCTGTTTACATCTAAATTTAAATTTCCATGGGTGGATGTCATAATTCAATATACTTTTCAAATAAAGCATTAGCAATTTATTTATTAATTTACCTGGTGTACATATTCATCCATACTTGAAGGCATATCAAAATTCACCACCAGTTTGACATTGACAAGGTCAAGCCCTCGTCCAAGGACTCCAGTACTTACTATAACTTCATACTTCTCTTGAAGTAATCCCTGGCAAGGGAGGAACAAACAAAAATTAATTCTTTTTTCCTTATTTGTATTTTGAACTTCTCCAAGCATAAGAGATAAATAAACCCAGTGGGATTATTCTATTGTAGAAGAGAGAGTGGCTCCCTGTATTCTTGGTTTAAACAGGAATATAATTCACAGAGATAACTAAAGAGAGATCAAACCTGTAGCTGTCTGTCCCTCTGCATTCTTTACCACCACAGGCCGTTTGCTCAAACAGCTCTGTGTGGTTTCTCCCTTTCTGCTTGGCCTCCTACGTGGCCTTTAACCCCTACAGGGTCGGCCATCGCAGGGTTAGGAGGAACCACACAGAGCTGTTTGAGCGAATGGCCTGTGGTGGTAAAGAATGCAGAGGGACAGACAGCTACACAAACCCACAATTTTAATTCCAAAAATCATCAATTACAGTTAAATGCTTATTTAAATTCCCATTTCAAATAATCTGTGAAACAGTCTCTGTATTTATCTACATTTAAAATGGGATTATTATCTACTGTTTTGCTTACTCCCATCTGTCTCTCATCTCCCCCAGCAATACCTCAGGTATTACGGCAGAAAAGCAGTCAATTATGACTTCAGCCATTCAAATGAAGCCACATTTTTAAAAAAGGCCATTTGAAATCTACCAAAACACCTTTACCTTTAGCAGGCACAAACCTGTAATATGTCTGTTCTTTCCACTTGAGACTTTTCAGAATGCATAGCTGTGCACTGCAATCCTGTAATCTTATGAACAGCATCACTCAACAGATCTGCTCCTAGTTTACAGTCCACAAATACCAACACCGGAGGCTTGAAGAGCTTCTTATCCTGTAAAATTAAATAGTTTATTTAAAAAGGTATTACAACCGTTGGCTGCTCACCACCAGCATGGATTCCATTTCTCCTGATCATGAGATGAGAACCTGACAGAGATGTGGAAAGACACAAATCATTTTATAAATTGCTCTTATGAGAAAAATATTAAACTTACATTTAGTATTTCAAACAGTTTTTTCTTTTTAGATGGTTCTTCTATCCACAAGATAATTTGCCGAACATTGGAACATGGCAGATTCTTTTCTCCAACTGTTATTCTCACAAAATTGTGCAGAAGCTGATTTGCCAAGAGCTCAATGCCCACTGGAATCGTGGCTGACACCAGTATGGTTTGATGATCATGAGAGATGTCTTCCAAAATATCCAACACTTGCTGCTGGAAACCCATTTTTAACATGGTATCCACCTAAATGAAAAATATTAGATTTGTACCACATTTTTTCCATGAACAGCAGGATCCTGAACTTGAATTGACAGAAGAACCATCATGTGCACGACTAGCATGTAACAATCCAAATGCAGGAGTATTTACAGTCAGAAAAAAAGCTAAGTGAGAAAATTAAAAACAAATGGTTCACACTGGTCTAACAGTATTATCCTGTCAGGTACCTAAATCTTTTACTGCAATAGAACATGCGTTATTTAAACACACTTCGAATTGTGTCAAAAAATAAAACTGTCTCTTAAGAAATACATTGTCTTTTTACAACAAACACCCTGTATGTTCAATCAGTCGGACTAGCCACTTACACTACTCTTCCAGGACCTCTGTATAGGTAATAGAGCTCTGATAAATAAAAACTTACTTCATCCACCACTACAATTTTTATGCCGTGCAGTTGAACAGAACTTTGTTTTAAAATCTCAAGAAGTCTTCCAGGTGTTGCTATTATCACCTGAAAAAAAAAAAAGAGGGGGGAGGAAAAAACCCACAGGAGTTAGAAACTCCATGAAAGGACAGAGGACCATCCTAGAAAAACCATAAAATTCCAGCACATAGATAACAATGGCAGTAATTAGTGAAATTATTTGCATTCAGTAAGTCATAAAACTTTTAGAAAACTTGTAAATTATGAAGCCTTAAAAGGAAATGGACCTTTTAAAGCTCTAATGAAAGTGTCTAAGCTACAAGCAATAAAATCTGCATGAAAAACAAACTACTTTTTGCTGTCAATTACAACTTCTTGTCTAAAATACTGGTGTATTTCAGTCTTTGAAATCAGCGATATCACACAAGAAATGTTCTAAAAGAAAACAAAAAAAAAGCTATTAGATGTTTAATCAGAAGTCAAAATGTTTTTTAAAAACTGTGTAACTAAAATTTTCAGGAGGTAAAAAATATTTCAGTAGTATAGACTTAGGAGAAAACCATCTCTGCGCGTTCATACGTGTCAGCAGTAACATTTTTCTTTTCTGTGAATGCGAGACACAGCGTGGCTCTCCACGCTCAGTCAGCACTCACCTTCACACTCTGCTTGAGCCGGTGCAGCTGTGGGGGCAGGGGCAAACCTCCCACCAGCAGAACTGTCCTCATGTTGGGTAACCCAGCCATCAGCTCCTTCGCCTGTCTCTCTATCTGAATTGCCAACTCCCTTGTTGGTGCCAAAATAAGGGCAGATGGAGTTTCTGTCTAGAAAGGAGACAAAAAATCTGATTAACGTGGAATTGCTTTATTGTTTAGATAAAAAGCTTTCAAATTTCCCAAAGTAATCTTTTACATTAAAAATGAGAACTACTTTAAACAGCAAAATAAAATTACTTCTTGATATATACATTAACTTGTCCAGTACCCTGAAGATGAAGAATTGGAAAGATTGTGTACAGACATATTTTTCACTGAGGTTCCAATTTTGTGCATGTTATTATAAACATGTATCTGTCTTGCGGACTTTAATGATAATCAGACAGAAACTACTGGAGTGTAATACACTTTTTCTTACATATTTCTACATAATGCTTTCATTCTTAAAACTAATGCTGGAGTACTTTGAAGAATAGAAGAGTTACTTAAATAGTCTTTCAATTATTCATTTGAAAAAGTTTACACACATTTGTGTGTATATACGTGTATCTGTAGAGGTATCTAAACAGTGCACAGCATCACTAGAATCAGGTCCAAAATTCTCTGATATATTTTTATGCATCTCTTTTTGAATACAACCACTAAAGCAAAAAACAATTCTGAGCCACACGCAAGGTACAGAATACAATCTGCCATTGCTTCTAATCATCTGTTCATGTCTTTACAAAGCAGCTTTAATTCTTTTTCCCCACAATACCAAAGGGGAGACTGTATAACTAGAGGATTTCAGAAATTTTATTACCCCAAATTCCTGTAGTTATTTGATAGTCAACCAAATATATTCTAAGAGAAATTACTCTGTGAAATTATGCAAATGCCAACAACTCTCTTTGAGCCATCTGATATATGAAGATACAGGAAGAACTTACAGAGGGCCTGGAATTACTTTCACTTTCTATTTCAAGTCATTTAGGAAGTTTACCAGAGAATTTAATTAACTTTCTCAACAAGGAGGAACTGTGTAATAGGTAAGATTGATAGAGTTGCTTCATCTCCTGACCAAAGAGAAAAACATTCAATTTCCTTAAAAATAATCAGCACCTTCCCCCTCCAAGAACCAAATGCTTTATCAATCAAAAGTTAAATAAATCATTGAATGTTAATGAAAACCACTGCAATCACATTCTCCATTACATTGGGAATCCAAGAGACAAATTTTAAAACTGCTTTCCCTAACTATCCAAAGTTTCATTACCTCTTTCAAAACCTTCATAATAACAGGAAGCAGGAAAGCTGCTGTTTTTCCAGAGCCCGTGTCAGCACTAGCCAGAATATCCCTCCCTAATAGTCCAACAGGGATCATTTGCATTTGGATGGGAGTTGGGACTTCATAGCCAGAATTCTTTAAATTATTGTTTAAAGTTTCAGGAAAACCACAGTGTTCGAACTCTACAATAGGTCTTGGAACTTGCTGGCCCTGGACAGAAATACCCAGCTGGAGTTTAAGGTTCTCAACCTGCTCATCTTGCAAACCTAAAATAAAGGAATGATCTTTGTAGAAATAAGGTGTATTAAGCAGGTGAGCTTCTACTTGAGAATCTGTGGGTTGATCAGACGTTAGCTGCTTTTCCTTTGCTTGTGTCTGTAGAAGGTGTTTGGCTTTACACTCCAAACTACAAACATCTTCATCTGTTTTATCGCAGATATACTCCCCGTAGCGGCCACACACAACACACACAGGTTCTCCAGGCTCTGCCCAGCGCTGGGATTTGCTGAAGGATTTTATGGGTTCTTCCAAAGAGCCATCTTCATCGGTATTTTGACTGTCCTTTCCCAATGGTGTATTAGCAACACCAAGGTCTGCAGCTGCAGGTTCTGTGTGTTCTTGTACAATTTCACTCGAATTGTATGTTGAAGCAGAAGTTTCTGTTTCACCTGACTTACAGTCCTGGAACTCAGTAGTCTCCTCTACCAAAGATCCTCCAGAAGGCAGTTTCTGTTTCTTAGCTGTACAACTTTTGTCCTCATCAGCAGTCCTCTTGACTTTAACAGATCGTGGTAAAAACATGCTTCAGTACACTAGAAAGAAAATGGTTACAGTTGTTAGAAACTACTACTATTGAAAAAAGTACATTTTACTGTTACCACAAACAAACAAAAAATTCTAGCAAATATTGGCAAACACAGAACCTAACCTAATCCCTGAAAAGATCTAGAAACTGCCTTGTTTAAAAACTATCTTGATCTTAACAATGTTGATGCAATGCCAAGAAGTATTTTAAATTAACAGTGGAAGCATGGAACAATATAGAGATCTATCTACAGTTAGCTGTCAGTACTACGCCTTGCAGCTGAGTAAAAAGTTCGCTTTTCATTGCATGGAAATTTATCCATTTTGAGAGTCAGTTGTATTTAAATCCTTGGAGAGTTCCTATTTCTAAGATGAAACCACAGATGCAAGCATTCTTCTAAGCTACGGAAAAAACCCCAACCAATCTAAATCAAATAAAACAACCTATTTTGTAAAGGATGTCAAATTGAACACAGGACCCATTCAAGATCACTCCTTTTTGTTGTTCTTTTTGAAGTCCACTTAAAATTACAAAGCTGCAAACTTTTGAGATCTGCTTAGAGTCCAGCTCTTCTTGATCAAGGTGTCCAAAAACAAGCAAACTCACATTATCAATTTGCCAAATACATACCATAATACAAGGAAGACAAATAAAGTGTTAAAAAATACCATAACTTTTATATTCTGAAACTTTCAGTATTTGTCTCTGAAAGCATCAGGTATGCTCACCAATCATTGCTATCGTACAATCAGTAGAAAAAGTACACAAAATACGGCAATTTTATTCTGAATAAATTGCACTGTGTCTACCAGTCTCTACGAACTTCTTCTTACACTAGTTTTTAAAAGATACACCAAGCTATGTCTGTGTGTACAGACAGCTGTGTTTGCGTAGCTGGGAGCGATCCCGAGGACGCGGCAGCAGCGCCGGCCCGCAGAGCTCCGCGGGCTGACCGCGGGTGCCGGGGGCCGCTGCTCCCCCGCGCTCCCGGACCAGAAGCCAAATCTTAACATTTAATTTTTCGCGCCTAATGAGAATCTCCCACAACAAACCTCTCGGGCGAGGGGAGCGCTCACGCAGAGTGCCGGGCTGACGGAGACGCTGCTCGAGAGGCACCCGCGGGCAGCACGGCAGCCTTTCGCAGCCCTGCTCTCCGGCAAGAGCCCCCCCACCCCAGGGGAGAACAAGGCGGCGCGGGGCCTTTTCTGCCCGACAACCGCGGCCACCGCCCGGCCCGCCCCGCCGCCGCAGGCGGTGTCCGGCTCCGGCCCCGGCCCCGGCCCCNCGGGGTTGTTATCCACAAAAATCGCATTCGTTGCCCGGTGTGCAACAAGCCAATAATTACATACTCGAGAGAGACACTGATTATTTATCGCAGAGTTGCGGAAGCCTGGGTTCACGGTGGTATTCCACAAATCGACCACGTCAATTATCAAAACTTTTTATTATTTATACATTTTAGCCGACAAAGAAACTAGTGTTCATTGGCTAGAAGTTACATCATTCTCTTATTTATTAGAATTCTATCTTCCAGTGTTAATTATTCCCTCCTCATGCTAATTAGTCTGCATGCTCAGTCTTTCTTTTTTGGGTTAGTGGGCCATGAGTCGGTGGTCATGATCTCCCCCTGCCACAATTCCCTTTCACCCAGTCGGAGCTGACTCAGCACAGTTGCTGAGTTGTCCTTATGTTTCTTCCTTATCTTGGGAATTCTGGTGAATGGCCTTGTGGCCTGTAAATCCTGCATTCTTTGTGTCCAGTATCAGTGGACATCCTTCCTCCCAGGCTTTGCCAACCTCCCCATAGGTCTGAGATCAGTGGAGCATGTCAAGCCCTCAATCTTGACAAGGCAATTCTACCTACAAGTAATTTGTTTTTCTAACACCTGGACATCACTTAGAGCTTACTTGTTAGTTGCTCTTTGTTTCACAGATTAAATTTCCCTTCTTGTTGATTAGGTTTGAAAGTATATAAAGATCAAACAAAGAACAACCTTTCTTATGAAAATTGTACATATTCCACATTTGGCAACACAGTGCTGGCCCTCTGTCATAGGTGGTGTCACTGTGTCTGTACAGATCCTGGGTTTAAGCACATGCAGGAGGACCAGAGTATTCCCAAAGTAAAAGTATATCCTATGACCATAAATGATTTAGTACATGGCAAAGATATCCTGCAGGGAGCTCTCTGGGTTGATGTACTCCCAGGCACTCTAGATGCCCTAAACCTAACCTCCTCACTCTCTTCCAACATTAATCCCATTAACCTGAAAGCATCCACATTGATGGGGAATTCCATTTCTGCCTCATTACTTTTGTTGGTGACTACCACCATCATCATTTCCTGCTGAAGAGAAAATCCATAGATCCTAACAGCCCCTTTGGAAGCACAATTTAATGGCAGTCCAGAGGACCAGTCAGAGGAGCCAGTGAGAGGAGGGTAAAAACACAGACACAAAGCTGGGGGCTTTCAAGCAGCTGTGTGCAGCATTCTACAACATTCAAGTCCAGTCACACATGAAACATGGTCTATCTTAAAGTACCCTGGATTTCTCTGTAGTAGTTTGCTTCAACAGTAGTGGTACTAAGTGCAAAGAGGGGGGTTTGGTCTGTCTGGCATTTTTAGTTAACTGGCAGAATTGAAAAGATTATTGAACATTTGGAAAGTGGGCATCACTAGACTGAAAAATTGTCAGGCACCTTCCACCCACACTCCATATATTCCGGTGAAAATCTCCACCTTTCTCTGATTCAGCCTCTGTCAATCCCCTTTGTTTGCACTAACTTTCTTTCCTTCATTTTCCCTCCCTAACAGAAGCGAATTTCCTTTTCTTACTTCCATTATTACAAGGTCATTTCCTGGAATTCAAAACATCATTTGCTAGACAAAAACCAGTATTTCAACAATATTTAATATGATATGAGATGTTTCATACCTTATAGAGCCCATGCACCAAAATGCAAACATCCTATATGTATCAGCTTTTTCTATTTTTTTCAGTGTGGAACAGTAGTCAGAAAAAAACAAAGTTACGTGGTAGGAAATTGTCCTCTTGAGTAAGAAAGACTACAGCAGAGATTGAAAAAAATTTTTAGAAAAGGACTCTATGGATATTCAGAGGCATGAAAGGAATTCCATGCAAGAAACAACTATGTAGACTCAACAGTCTGACAAAGAGATGACTAATGAACAGGTAACAACAGAGGTACTGTACCTTGAGTGGCTCGTAAAGGCTGGATAGCTATCGATAGTTCATTATTTCTTCCAACAAAAATTGTAACATGCTTTATAAAAAGTGTTCACCACTGCAAAGGAGTGCAAGCTTCCACAGAATGGAGTAGGTTATTCTTTATTTACATGGAGAAGTTAATCAGTATAGATGTAACAAAACCTCTTCTGAAACAGATACTGTACTTTGTGAGCTCACTGAATAAATTGGGTTTTTTCCTGGGAAAAAGCATAAACGTTCTAGTTCAGTCACTTGCCTAAATTTTCTTTCAGAATGATGAAATATGTAAGAGTAAGAGGTGCCTTGGTGAATTTTATTCCCATCCTCTCAGCTCTTGATGCTGCTAATCAGATGTGAGGTGAATGGCATTTTAATAAGATTTTTGAATGCCAATTTTTGTACCTTTAGAGTACACGAAATGTCCCAGACAAGATGCTCTCAGATATGCTACAAAGGGGTTTGTCTTGGTATTTTTCCTTCTAAAAACTAGTTAGTTCAAGCACTGGCTGAATAAAGGTGGATTTAAGTCCTGTTAGAAAACCATGAGCAATTATGGACCATAATTTTTGCTAATTCTGGACAATTTATCTGGGGGTGTCATAAAGGAAAATGTTAAGGTTTCCAGGGCAGCAAGGTAGCATTTGTATTTTGTACGATCACATTGTTATTTGAGTGGGTAAAACACCAAGACTTGACAATATTCTCATCCTGCCTATGCTGCATGTGTACAACAGCTGCTCAGGAAGGTATCACGTATTGTTATTAGAAACCTCTGCACAAATATAGTCCTTATATAATTAAAATGTCTCTTCAGAGTAACTTCAGAAGTAAATATTAGGAGCTACAGAAATGTAACAATGCACACACGACCCCATGTGTACAAAAGGACCAGTACATACTGACAGATTTACTATATAAACATACAGCAACAGATTATTTCAACTTTGAACTTCGTGCAAATTTCCGTTAGAATAACAAAGACAGTAACTATTGATTAAAAGTCAAAAGAAGCAATGAAAACAATAACTCAAGCACAAATTATTAATAGTAAGTATCCCACTTTTTGGTCTATTTTAAATTATATCAGGAAGATTTTTTCATATTCACTCAAGGTTTATATATCAAATATACAGAAAGGATTCCTGCCCTCAACTTAAAAACAGGCATTTGCCCTATAACATCTCACACACTTTCTTTAGAAGCACGAATCAACTTTTCCCATCACTTGCAAATAATAAATAATTCAGTAAAACAAGATTGGATTAAAGCAGGAGACTGAAATCCCTCTACTCCCAGGCACAGTAAATCCGTAAGAAACAGGCATTCCACATACTAATTCAGAGACAGCATCACAAGCATTGCAAAGAGCTGCCTGACTGTACCATCCACCTCGGCTCTCCACAGCGATACCGCCCAGAGTGACCCCAGAATTCCGACCTGAACCAAATCGTCGCAGAACCAAACCTCTGCGCACCTCTCCACACCTCTGGCAGGCAAGGTCTTCTCAAGTTCCACACACGGATTTGAGGAACGGATAAAACCACCCCAAACGGTAACTGTCCAAAACCTTTTAATACAGAGCATTTTAGGTTTCCTTTGTTAGCCAAAATATCTTCACGCAATGTCTGAATTTTCCACTTGAAGAGAGCTCCCAGTGTATGCAAATCTGCTGAGAATGGACTCAAACTGGAATCCAACCAGCACCTCGTGCATCACTCCCTCAAGTGGCAAGTGCCAGGACTGACAAATGTGACAATTAAAATGTGTCTAAAATCACATTAAAAGGAATAGCTTTGGGTTTTCGTTAGGCTATTAATTATTTTAAATATCTCAATATGTATCCTATGTTACATTATTATAAACTAGGGAATTCCAGAGCCTTGATGCTGTTCAATAACATTATAATGGACGAAGAACATTAAGTTTATGAAGATGTCAGTTAAAGAATAAAAAAGTTATTCTCTGGGTTTTTTTTTTTTCAAGTGTGCCACACTTGAGTACATATAACTGGAGTTAACAAAACATCCACTGCTTGGGTGAAAAGGAGGGAGAATGTCTTTCCATTCAGGAGGCATGGAAGCCAGAGTATGTTTACTTGGGGATTGGTGCCTTTGTCTGCTCCACCTTATGCCAAAAAACCAAGTATTTTTCTGTTTCTTTAATGTTTGGGGAATTTTGAGGCCGCTCAGCAGATTTTTAGGTAGGTACTCAACGGCAGCTCTAACCCAAAGTGTATTTAATGAATAGTTCTTTGATTGAAGGAACCAGTGAGTCAATTACTCCACTGGTTTCTGAATTACCCCTTCAAAGGAACCACACAGGAAAAATCCAGGTAATCTAAAAACAAATAATGGTGGCTAACCATTAACTAGACAATTCATATTCATACAAAATGTCCTAATTTTGTACAGGTATTGCATACAGTGTACTTATTTTAGTTATTCTAGTTTTTCTAATTTTGTTTAATCTAAACAGGCAAATCCTAAGGTTTTTGCAAGTAAATCACCAGTAAAAAAAGTCTTGAACTGATATTTTCAGGCTTCCTGACACTCTCTTTGTTTGAAGAGCCACATTCTAAGGAAACATTGGCCAGTATTAAGTCTCTGCAGAAATCCGTGGTAAAACTGGAATTTAAAAAATAATCTAATTAAATCTGAATTCTTAAACCATATTACTGAGGAGGTATAAATTTAAAAAAAAAAAAGAAAAAGAAAAAAAACCACAAACAACAGCAATCCTGCCCTGAAGCTTCAGTATTAAATGCCAGTAGTCCATTGGGAAATAACTCTATAGGGCAATTCATGAAAAAATTATGAACATAATTAATGTATGTGATTATATGCTCAAATACTGCATATAATATTTACTTTGAAAACTGATGGACTCCCTAATTCAGTATCACCATACTGTTAGCACTGCTATAAAAACTACAGGGAATACAATTACCAACCGTTGTGTACAAGATAGTCTAGCTTTTTGCAATTAAAAGGAATGATTTTAGGGTATGAGAATCATTTAAATTAATTTAAACTTGCAAACCTCTGTTAGGTCTGTGAGACTTAGAGAACAAGGATTTGATCAAAACATTGCAAAGACAATTGCCAAATTCCAGGGACTTCAGTAGGTTGCAAACTATAACCCAGATCATTAGAGTTTTCAGGTGGAAATTAACAGGATTAAATAAGTCTTGAAATATAACATAATTAGAATTAAGAATTAAAAATTCTCTCCTTTCATGTTAATCTCTTTTTCTTTCTGCGAGGATATATTTGAGTTCCAATGAATAAGTCTGTTTGGAGGCAAAAAAGATTGGCATCTATTCTAACAGTAAGATAACATTCACACAATATGCACTTACTGCAAGTAAACCCTTTTTCCCCCCTCCTTTGAGGTCTCAGACAAAAGGATGAGAGAGAAAAAAAGAAATTCCACAAGAGACAACAGGAATCCTCAAGTTCCAGCTTGCCAGATGACCTGTGTGCAGTATGTATTGCCACCTGCCCATCAATAAACTCTTTCCAATCATATAATTGAAGAGATGAAAACCTTTCTAATTGATGAGCAAGTATGACAAACATAACAGGTACACTGCATTCATAGAGAGTGAAAGAAGCACAGAGTCAGAATCCAATAGCGTGACAAACTGAAGAAAAAATTTGTGTCATAAACCTTTTGAGTAAATGGCTAATAAATTTTTCTTTCCACCACTAAAGCTCCTACCAGCATTGCTAGTCTTGGCAGCAGCAACCACTGCAAAAAAAGGCCCAGAAAACATGCAAGAGAGCTGCTACAAACCAGACTTTTTATCTGTCCTCTTGTTAAAATCTATGCCAGTATTAACCATTGGGTTTACACTTCATGCTTCCCTACATTACATTTGCTCCTCCTTCTGTCTCTGCATGAAGAATTAAATTGCCTTAGTTGAATCCCTCACCAAAAAATCACTAAAGGTCAGGAAAGGCTATAATTACACTTTCAAAAAGTCAACTTGCTGCTGCAATTCAGGGTGTCCCTGCTCCAGCATCACTGCCAGATGTGACCATTGCCTTTGGAAGCCATTGGCAGCCTTGACCCAGCCCAGGTCCCTCCAGCTCCTGGACTTTCCACCAGCAGTGGCCTCGGTGGCTGCGCAGCTCCAGAATCCAGGTCTCAAAAGTTTCCTTGGTGTAAGCCTTTACCACTGCTCCAAGTGACTGCTTCTGTTGAGCTCTAGCCTACAGATTTTTGAAGTTCTCAAACATCGTTCTTCGTGTACAGAGTATTAAATGCAGTTTTAATAGTGTAATTCAAAAATACACCTTGTGGATATTTTTTTTCTAACGATTCATACTGCAGGTCTCAGATAGTAATTTTACAGACCTGTGGCATACCTGGCACTAATTTCACTAACACAGGACTTCGTCAGGTGCTAAAAAAGGCATTGTACATGACTGCTAAGCAAAATAGAGGATACAAGAGCTGTGGCTTAGTTTACCAAGAAAAGTTACAACTGTGGTTAAAAGTTTTTCAAAAGGATTGTAATGCAGTAGAAATATATGGTGACCAAGAAGGCCATTTATCCAGGACTTTTTTTGACAGAAAAGTTAAATACCAGATGGCTTTAGTTTTGAAAGGCAAAACACTTTTTTGAATTGCACACTCAAGGATCACAGACTGCTAAAGTGACACCAACAGGTTTGTCCTTCTGAAACTGTTACTTTCCTAAACTTTGTTTCTTGGGAGAACATGCAGACAATTCGTTAGCTCAGCTTGATAAAGCACAATGGCTATTAAAAAACAAAAGCAAGCCTGAAAAATGCAACATATTTCTCACTATCATCGTTGAATGATTGCTCCCTATGCTTTTTATTAGGAAGATTCAAAGATGCCAGTAACCTTACAGCTGGTGACTGTAATAGCAGAGGGTAACAAGACAGAAGTAATGAATATCTCCTTGTTAAGCAGTGTTGTTTGTGCTGTTCCAAGAGAGATCTGCCAAGAACTTTTCATGGAAACCTTATTTTTCTGGGATCTGTAACTTGGCAGAAAAAAATCCCAGTATGATACCCAGTTCAAAAGAATACAGATTACAAGTTTTAAAATACATTTTTGAGTTTTGGAATAAATTAAATGTACACTAAATAAGGTAAACACTTAAGCACTTCATGTATTTTTTAGTTGCTTTATTGAAAGAAAACTTGTGGTTATCAAGTTTGGACTCCAGATCATATGTTTTCTAACTCTTGGGTATTAAATAAGTCTGAAGTACTGCAGTGTGAAAGGAGACTTTGTGCTGTATGGTCGAGATTCCACTGACGTGTATTTTCTTTTTAAGGAAGACTGTATGAAATACATATGAAACACTCCTTATTCTATCTGCCAAACAATTCAGTGGAATAAATCTGTGCTAAGTCTTAATACAACTCAGCTGACCTGGGTATAATGCCAGGTTGTGAAAAAAACTGGCTGTTAACACATCATTCTCACAAAATATAAGCCCAGAATTTCCATGTGAAATTATGTCAGGCTGTTTTTGTTTTGTTTGTGAACAAATTATTCAAAGCTTTGAGCCACACAAAAGTCCAGTTTCAGTGTACCCTTTTCTTTTTTAGCCCTTGACCCATTATAACCAGGTCATTTTGTAGAGTTCCTGGCCAAAGCAATATTCTTTCCTGTGGCAATGAGCAAGATATATAGAAATTAGATTTCAGGCACAAAACAGATTTCAACCCAAGCTAAGGAAGCTCTCTATCAGGTAATAGCCAGTTATCAAGAAGCAAGAAGGCTACGATAGTTGCCCAAGTAGTGGAAAGGAAAAGTGGTGGCTTAGGCTTACACCTATGAGGAATAAACCTCACAGCAACTCAAAACTAAAGGAGATAATCAAAACATATAAATATCATCAATAAATTATAAACTTTTCTTAATATATATAGTGAGGTCATTTCAAGGGAAACACTAGAAGGAAAAGGGTCAGAAAAAAACATGAGACACAGTATCTTTAAAAAGTTTCTGCTAATTTTCCTGACTAACTTGGGTTTTCTCCCCTAGATCGCATTATCCCCCAAAATATCTCTACCTACCTTACAGTGCAAGACAAATCAAAACTAAGTAACTCTATGAAACCACAGTTCCTCTGAGATTATTTGCAATTCAGCTAACATGCTGGGTATATAAAGACATTACCATTCTTGAAGAGTTTGCATGAACTGGGACATGGAGCAAAAAGGCAAGGGTGCCAAAACGCTTCTGTCTTACTGACACTGTCTGCTCTGCAAGGAGCCACAAAGGGAGTCAGTGGTTACAAGAGGGTGTTGGCCCTGGGAAGCATGGCATGTCATCCTTCAATGATTAAAGAGCCAGCAGAAGCACAGACACAGCATCTCCATTCAGATGGCTCTTAATCTTCTGTTGATACACAAGAAACCTGTTCTCTAGGAGCAGTGAGGATATTTCTGTGGGACTGGGCTCTCTTAAATAACAAAATCAGAGCAATGAAGTAATCAAAGCCTTTTTTTGTTACCCTTTGCCTAGTCTTACAATATCTAAAACTTATATTATTCTAACTGAACTAAAATGGTTCATCAGTTTGTTCAGCATTTCCACCATGGTATCCTTGTCTTTGACTAGAAGTCCTATGACATGCTACAACATAAATAGCATGTGGTTTGGGGTTTTTTTCTGTTTCTACTGAACTATTCCACCTCCAGTTCATCTCTTTACCCAAAAAAGTCAAATAGTATTCCTAATTATACCAGTACAATACCACTTAAGACCTTGGTGGTAGAAGAGAATAAAGCATGGCTGTGTGCCCTCTACCTTGAACACGCCTTCTTACTGACACTGTTTTTGCTTCCCCAACACTTTTGGTGACCATGACTTACTGCTTTTCCCACTTCTGAAAGTGCAGACTACCAGCTGCAACAGAGACTGTCAAGTACCCCATTTCAGCAGTTACCCAGTGCATAGCAAAATACTCACTCATCTGAACAAGCTGGATCTGTATCACACACTGGCACATTGCAGTGAAATCTGTTCTGTTCCCCTACATTCTCCAATCTGGCAATTGCTTCATTTCTGTTAAGAACAAATAAAAAAGGAGGAAAGAGTTTGACACAAACACAGAGACTTGCCAGATCAAAGGGAATAGGTATACACCCCAGCAAGTTTCCCCTCTTGTATAAAATCTCCAGGTGTTACTTTTGTTGTTTCATGGAATAATCTCCTTGATTTGACATGGTGCCTGCTAGCATCCTCTCCCCCAGGCTGATTCTCCACTCCTTTAGTAAATTATCATCCATAAGAACTGAACTGTGACTGTCAAAACAAACCCTGGACTGTGGGGGACTTTTCTTACTGTGCTGAAGTGGGAGTCCCAGGGGTACTTGGCTGTCTCAGGCTGCTTCCAGGGCAGTGGCCATCACAACTGGGGCTCACTCATGCCCTGAACAGCAAGCTCAAGGGCCTCCTTCCCTCATCCATATTCAGCTACACTGGTGAATACAAAGACAGAGCTCTGTTTCCAACACCCATGAAGATGATGGACAGTTCCATTCTTTGTGCCAACAAGGGGAACCATGACTGCTCCCTGCCCAGGTGAGAGAGCAGAGAGAACGCTCCAGGCTTTAACAGAGCCACGTATATTATAGAGCAAGAATAGCACAGGAGGACAGAATAACCAGAGAGATGTATAAACTTCTGTACTTAATTTCTCTTTTGAAACTTTCTACAAGAAAGAAACCACCCAGGTTTTTTCCTTCAAGTACAAATAAACTGCATGACACCTTTAGTCCAGAAAACCAATTATATATACACTTACATTTAATCATATCTGTAGCACCAGTGATTTCAAATGGGAACAACACATAGCATTAACCTTAACTTAAAAAAAATCCTTGTTGGAGCCAAGATTTTATTGCTAAATATATATACACACACATTTGGTTTAAGGCTAGTATTAAAATAATTGTTGTTCTTTCCATGTTTCTAATATATATTAAAATTGAGGGAGTATTTAAATCAAATTGTTCTGTACACGGCTTAAGCATCCCATACATTCTTCTATCTTGAACATGTTTTCAAATGAATCATAAGGCAAACACCCTGTAAAGCTACTCAGAAAATATTATAAACAAATTAAGGTATGCCAAAAGAGAATTAAATGTAACAGAGTTCTATACACTCAGGTTGTGATGACCTTACTAAGCATGCACAAATGGTTACAATAAAAATCTTTGATATACACTTGCAACAGCTAATTTTTAAACAGTTACCAGCTATGTACACCTGCTCTCTAAAGTAATAAAAAAATTCCTCAGTAACAGGAAAATTTTCAGTAATTTAAGGGAAATGGAAACTTCCTAAAAGTATCAGTGAAAATTTGGATTATGATGTTTCAAAAACATTTTAAAAAGTCTTCATTGGATAGTCTCCTATGCTATTCCCTTGCTTTCCCTTCCTCATTCATCTTCATTACCACCCCTTTGAAAAAAAAGCATTTCACTGCAATGAAATGATACCAGAAACGTACTGTTCAAACATAGCATTCTCTGCTCTTCACTGCTGCTCTCATTCAGACACACGTGAGCTTCAGTGACAACTGGAAGCAGGGCCAAAACATGGGAAACTGAAGTCTATTCATGCTCTTCGAATAAATGATGTATATGCTCAAAACAAATGAGCTTTTATGAATGTTCAGATCTTTCTTCACATGTAGAAGCAGCACAAAAAAAGCCAGTCACAGCACGAAAAAGTGCCCAATTTTGTATTCGGTCTCGTTCAGACTTAGTGAAAAAGTCTTACTAACTGATTTAAACTTCTTTTACCTGAATGTACAGTTTGAAAACTAGAGTCATGTCCATTTTCTTCTGAACCAGGATGCAAATAAAGCATTATCTGACATCTACCATAATAATAATAATATGGTGCTTTATTTTTGTACAAAGTATTTTTGTGAATGCAAGTTTCCAATCATACATCTATTTCACAGTTCAGCTAAGCCATTTAAAGGTCATAGTCCTTAAAAATCACCCTCAGAATTTTCCTCAGAAAACACATCAGGCATTAGTTGGTCATAAAAGATAAAGTACAGATATTTCACTTAATGAAAGAGGGTAGGATCTTTTCCATATGTTTTAAAGTTTAGAGTAAAAAATACAAGCTACAGCAGGGTATTTTTTTCTTCACAGACAAGCTGGCAACAGTGGAATGTCAAGAAGAAGAAAGCCCTGGAATTAGGGAGTATTGCACAGCATATGTGGGAAGACAGCTCATCTAAAACCCCCTAGAACAAGAGCAATTCCACCAGATGGGAAGAACACAAAAGTAGCCAGTGCGGAAATCAGGTTTTAAAAAATAGAAGCAAATTTCAAAATCTCAGAAAAGAAGACACCAAAGTAACCAGAGAAAAAGACAAAACAAACCCACCAGTCCTGAGTGTTGAGGGAAATGAGAGGTTTTGCCACAGATCTGTTGCCAGTGGAATTGGGGGGGGAAGACGTAGATTTTTTTCCCCCTTTGCAGAGCTACATTAGGTCAAAGCCAGGCTGAGGAAGTGAAACCAGTAGCATCCAAGTATTAAGAGAAGTGACTGTTAGGTACTACATTTGATTCTCATTGAGCAGCTTTTTGGTTGTGCAGATTTCAGTAGCAGTAATGAGCTAAAGTAGCTATTACTCAAATTTTTCTTCTTTTAGTTTTAACTGTATCAAAAATCACAGTTGACTCAAGTAAAAAGTCATACAAACCTTTATTTTCCCTTTGGCTCATGACTACTAAAATATATAAAGCTGGTAAACTGTTTTCTTCCCTCAGCACTTTCTGATTACAAATTAATAGAAGAATTTGAAAGACAGTAATTATGTAACTGTTCTTGTACTTTTGTATCATCCTGAAACAGGAAGAAGACATTCCCTTCCAAAATCATGCTCTGGGAAAACTCCTAGCTTGCAGAAACTACATATATGCACGTTAGCAACAATGCCAAAGAACTTTAATAAGTCAGACAATCATTCACTTGATTATCATAGAATAGCCTGGGTTGGATGGGACCTTAAAGATCGCCTAGTTTTAAGGAAAGTGTTTTTAAGAGCTGCCAGCTCTGGTCAGCTTCTTTGTCCCTAAGGACAGTTTTGCAGGGAATCTCATTCACCAACTCCTTAAACAACTGCAAGTTTGTTCTTTCAAAGTTCGGGGTCCTGACTTAGCTCCTTGCCGGGCTCACAATCCTCACAAACTCCACCAGGGAGTGGAGTGGTCACTACAGCCCAGGCTGCCACCAACCTTAACCTCTCAAATGAGCTCATCTGCATTGGTAAGCACCAGCTCCTGTAATCCTTCTCTTATGGTTGGTTCATCTAATGCCTGGACCAGGAAAATGTCTCTACACGCTCCAGGAGTCTCCTGGATTGCTTATAGCCAGCTGGATTGCTATTTAAAAATATAGTATCTTAACTCTTACAGTTTTACCATTACCTATAAAGAAATATATTTAATAAAATATCATAGTTTAAGAGGCTGGAATATCAATAATTCCATTTCATAAGTCATCCTTAGGCTGTAATAACCCCACACAATGATTTATAGATTACCTGTTCAACCTCACATACGTAATACAAAACCTGCTGAAGTCAACAAGCACATTCCTTAGGGATCCCATTGGGACATGACTGGTTCTTGGGTTGGACACTGACAGTCTGACAGCACCACATCAAATCGTGCATGCAGCCTCAGTGCCAGAGGTTACAGGCCACAGGGTGCACCCCTCCCCTCAGCCAAACCATTTCTATCATGACTGGTATCCTCTAAGCTCAGCAAAACAGATGGGATCATCTTAATTAGGCAAATTTGATAACGGCAGTTAAAGATAATATGCCCACGGTGTTATTCCAAGTCTGTTTCCAACCTCGAAACTGAAGCATTACTCAGCAGAATAGTTGCTGTGAACTGCTGTGTTTGTGGATTTGCCTTCATACAACCAGCTAATCGGAAGTGGGAATGTTTTTACTACCCTCCACAGGTACCCTGATAAGATGGTTCTTCACTAGCACCCAGTCTGGCTACAGACAGTGCCACTGCAGAAACAGTCATGGTATTGCTAAGTTAAAACATTTTACTTTGCCTTTATCATCAAGTGTTGTGAAGGAAGAAACTATGCATGAAATGTTATTCCAGACTGAACACTCTGTAATCTACTGCTAGCCTGAAATCAGTCTACAGGCTCCTACTCTACACAGAGCCTCTTCAGAAGCTAAGCGAATCTTAAAACAAGTGGAAAAAAATGTATGAAATTGTTAGTCAGGACTCTTTCCACTATCTCCCAAGGTTAGAACTATTAGCAACAACTGCCATCCACACCATTATTTACAGTTTAATGGTCACATTGGTTCCTGTTGCCTGACACTGACTACAGGCATGGTACACCCACTGTGAAAATGGCCAGACACATGACAGTGAACAATCAGGCCTATGATGTAATCACAGGATAAAACTAGTCAAATGGGATTCTAATTTGGGGTAGAGGGAGGGGAAAGGAAGGGAGAAAGAAGGTAAAAAAATAAAAATCTGTGAGATGCTTGTTTTAATACTTTCTTTCCGCTTGGAATTAACGCTAAAGTATAAAATACTCTGCAGCAGAAAGATTGTGTACAGGAATGGTTATCACTATTTAAAATATTTTAAGATGTATAAACAGGAGCAGAGCAGAAAGGGATGACTCCTTATTCAGTTTTCCTCTTTATTTACTCTGAGCAATTAGAGCAGATTTTAATAATTCTCCATGTTGGCTGTTGACATCTTTGACAATGCAATAAGCAAGATGACATTATGGCACGTTTGCAAAAGTAGAAGAACTGGCACAAGGACTCCAGCAACCGGTGGTGATGTCTTCTTTTGCACTTACTTATATTAGATTTTATATTCATGCATTCACTTTTAGAGCACTAAGCAAATGAAACCCTGCTTTGATGCAGTTACCACAAGACAGCTTTTTAGATTTTGTTCGGTGACTCTGAACAGGTTTCATCGGCACAAATGCTGCACCCAGAAAAAACTCCATCATAGCTAAATAATGGCCTTGCAGTTTTTCTAAACATGCTTTCCTACAGGCTGATCTAATTTTGAAGTATTTTCTCAGTCATACAAGAAAAAATGAATTGGGATCTGGAACATAGGGGGTTTTTTTCTTCTTAGCTCTAATCATTTGAGGTTTTAAAGCTTATGAATTTCAGGTGTTTGTCATTAAATATGCAGGGAGAATTAAAATAATTTTCTATTAGCAGCGTAAAAAAATAGTTAAAATAATGTGAAGTGTCTAATATAACTTATTTCCAAAGTATGTATAAAAAAAAATTCAGGAAAATGTGCAAATATTAATTGTTGAAAGCTAAGCATATCGTCTTTCTTAACAGAGAACATTTTCCCAAGTGCACCTGTATGTTAATTTGGTATCATTATTACTATTTCTGCTGCAGAGGATCTGGGAATTTCAGTCATTAGCCTGATAAAGCAAGGATTTCTCAACCTTCCTCCTCCGCTCCGTTCTGCTGAATACTGCCCACAGCAGCTCCTAGTTTTGTAGCTAGGTATGCACCACTTATGAGTGGTATGCATGACAGTTTGGGAATCCCATCCCACAGAGTGTATGGGGAATACTCATCAACAATTTCTTCAAATGTTGACCTCCACAACCCTTTCATTTACTCATTACTAATAAATATAGATACATGCCAGTAAAACTGTAAAGTACTCTTGCCTCATAATCGTGATGTTTGTCTCACTGTGCACATGAAGTGCTAGAAGCACACAGAGCCACACAGCAATAGAAAAATCTCCATGCAGATCAATTCACAATCCACTTGAAACACAAAGAAATAACAGTCTGGCCAGAATATTATTTGAAATCTTACAATGTCATGCTAAGACTCTGTCTAATTATTCTTTAGGGGAAGAAGGGCAGACTTAGACATTACCCCAAACTATAAATATTTTTAGTATACATATACATATATATATATATATACAATAACAATATATCCACAATAACCTACAATAACTATTTGCTGCCAAAACGTGGAGATTTCCCCCCGCTGGCGCTGCGGGTCACCGGATGACACAGTGCCCGTGCCGAGGAGGCAGAGCCTCCCGCCAGCCTCCCCTCACCGACACGGCCGCACCCTCAGACCCGCACTTCGAAGCCAACTCATCCAGTTCTGTTTGAGTCACTAAGCACGCAGTTACTGCTTCCTACCGTGACTAATGCTTCCCTCTACGCAGCCCACTGTTAAAGTGATTCTGTACGTCCCCAAAAACAGCCCAGGTACTTGTGAGCAAGACAGGAGATGGTCTCTAGGGCAAATCGCTACTCCTGCTGCTATTACAGTGATTACGCGACCAGGCCCTGAACCATTTTAAGGCTTTGTTATTTTCTACCCGAGTATTCTCAAAGTTATATATAGACGCGATTTAAAATAGGAGGGACAAATGCACAGGGGCGGGATGCTCGGCCCGCCTCCTCGGCAGCGCTCCGTGCTCCGGCCACCGCGACCCCGGCCCGCCGGGCTCCCCTGCAGCCAGGCGGCTCCTCAGCCCCCCTTACAGACAAGAGACGCGGGGCTGATCCCGACTTTCTCCGACAACACCGGAGAGGGCCCGTCCAGCCACGCTGTGGAGAGCGGCGACGCCGGAGCGGGTGGACCCGCGGCCGAGGGACACCGCCCTTTCCCAGCCTTTCCCAGCACTGCCGGCGCCCCCTGACCGCGGGAAACACTCCCCCCCCTCCCGCTGCCGCCGGGCTAAGGCTGGGCTGGGCCGGGCTGGGCCTGTCCCCGCTCCCGAGGCCGCCCCACCCGAGGCCGGACCCACCTCGAGCGACCCCGCCTGACGCGGCGCCCTCAGCCCC
>VZTD01002670.1:3486183-3574766 GCA_013397725.1 Rhagologus leucostigma
GGGCGCCCAGCCCTGGCCGCAGGGTCTCCGCAGGGAACGCGGGGCCGGGGCCGCCGGGGGCATTTTTTCGGAGGCGGAGGGACGGCGGCGTGAGTGAATTGAGACAAAGAGCGAGGAGGAGGAGGAGGAGGAGGAAGGAGAGGACACTCGGGCTCGGCTACATTCCTGTGCAGAGAAAGGCGGGAGGCGGTGTTAGCCCTTTACGGACAGCTGGGTCCGGCGCTGCCCTCAGCTGCTGTCGGCGTATTTACAGCCGGCTCTCCCGGCCGTGGGAGGACGGAGAAACAACCATGTAAGTTCCGAATTGCCGGGGGTCCTGTGAGAAGATGGGGGATGCCGCAGACGCCAAGGAGATGAGGAAGACTTTCATTGTTCCTGCCATCAAACCCTTTGACCATTATGATTTCTCCCGAGCGAAAATCGCCTGTAATCTGGCCTGGCTGGTGGCCAAAGCCTTTGGGACAGGTAGGTGGCGTCTCCTTCTTGCCTTTCTTTGATGCTGGTTCCTGCTTGGTTGCTTCGCTACTGAGGACGTGCGAGCCATTCCCTGAGGAGCTGAGAAGGGGGGGGAGATGTGTGGGAAATGCTTTTGGTCTGTTCCTTTATCCTTAAGATCCCTTACCCCTTGTGGGTTTTTTTGTTTTTCTTTTGTTTTTCCTTAATTACACTTAGTCTTTTTGGAGTAGTCCCACTGTTTCCATTAGCAGGTAAATTTTGTGTATTGACTCTAATATAATTTTATTTGAGTGAATCGATCTCTGTCAATGGTGTGTTATTTATTACTCGGGTCACACTTCTACAATGCGAAAAAACCCCAGCAATCCGCGTTTCTCTGTTATCTTGAAATTTTTCCTGATACTGCTTAGGAGCTGAATTGAGGACTAGCAATGGAAATTGGTGCGTGCTCTTAGTTTTGACGTGTGTGACAGTAGCCTGTAGCCATTTGAGTGGTTTAGCAATAAGAAGGGTTTGAAGAAAAAGAGCATTTAATGGCAGGTTTTGGCCTGCACAATACAGAAGGCTCTCCTTGTCTGCAAGTGTAAATGGAATCGATTTGTAATGCCTCCAAAAGGCATCAGTGCTCTGTCGTTGAAAACCTTGGACCTTGAGGAATACCAGACCTATTATTCTGTGCCTGAAGTATTATTGGGCCTTGAGGAATACCAGACTTGCAGAGGTCTTCTGAGGGAAGCGTTTTGAAAATTTACCAAGCTGGGGGTTTTTTGTTTGTTTTTTTAATTTGTTTGGGGTTTTTTGTTTGGGTTTTTTGGGGGGGGACGTGGGGTTGTTTGCTTGTTGTTTGTGTTTTTTGGTTTTAGTATAGCTGTAGTTTAGTAATAATTTAATTTTCTGTGGATTAAAAATAATGGGGTTTTTTTGAAAGATCAGATAGATATCAACAATCATTATTTTTCACCTGTTTTTTGTAAAATAGCAGGAAAACATTCCTCCGTATGGAATTTTGCACCTTTTACATTTAGGGCCAGGATGCTGTTATGTATTTAGCCAGGGTTAAAGGAATGTCTTTGTGATGCTTCTGGGAACTCATGATATTTGACATGATGCTTCGAAAAGGCCACTTTTAAAGTGCTTGAATCTAGTGAAATTTCAGTGAGTGCATCACTTCAAAAAGAAAGAAAAGATCGAAATACTGTTTCCATATAAAGATTTGTTGATAAACTCTACTTACTTCTCTTTGTGAAACGTGGACAAGTAATATTTTGATATATGGCTTTATTAGCTCTGCAGATATGAGAGGTAAAATAGTAGATAAAATTCTTGGAAGTACTTAATTCAACATTTTCAGAGGTCATTATATTTTTAGGTAGCTTGGTTCTATAGGGTACTCATGGGATTCTGAGTGTACAATGCTTGTGCAATTATATAACCCAGCCTTCTAACCTGAAAACTTTCTTCTACTGGAGTTTGACAGATTCTCAACCTGTGGTTTAAATGTCTTGGTTTATTACTGGTTGAGTTTCTACTGGGTGTGTAAAGCCACTTGCAGGGTCCTTTTCTGCTACTTTCTATAGAAAGTGTGATCCAAAACAAATTCCTTTACTCTTTCTCTTCATTACTGGGGCTGTTCTGAGATGCTCGAATGAAACATGATTAGAGGGGATAATTGCTCCATCTGGTCTCTAAACACTACAAGTAATATAACAGTAGGAAGAGAGGTAAGCACACACCTTTGTAGTGTTTCTGGTCCCAGTTCTTCCACTAGGTTAACATAACTAGAAACTTCAAAGAAGAGTTTGTGGTTGAAGCAGGGAAAAACAGTATACAGGACTTGCACGTCTGCAGTACTAATGCTTCCTCTATACTTGGAGTGAAACAGAAGAACTGACCTTCACCTTGTCCAAGAAGGAAGGAAGTTTGTGTTTGTTAAATTATTTTCGTTCTTGGGAGTAGATCACAACCTCAGTCATGTCTTCTAACTATTGCTATATACATTTTTACAGAGGAAATACAAAGGGTGATTGGTGTGTTTATGGATGCCACGTTTTATTTCTTTTTTTATCCTTGAAGTGTTGAAGTTCCCGAAGCCTGCAGGGGAAGTGAAGGGTTTTTCCCTACCGTCTATGAAGCAAAGTGAAATGCATAGGTTGTTTCAATCATGTATCCATTAAAGAAATATAAATCTTTATGTATCGAAGGGGTACATCTTTCAGTTGATGGCTTTTACAGTCTCAAAAGCATATTTCAATACAATCAGAGTTGTGGATACAGCTTGATTACGTGCTGTGAATTTGCTCTTATAAAAAGACTTTGAAATAGGTACTGTTCATTAACATTAGTAATGACTTTTGGTGTTTCATTGATACCTATGTCCAGAAACCAAGAGACAAATTGTCTGTTGCTATTGTCTTTGATGAAACTGCAAGTGTAGAGTTTGGCCCAGAACACAGGCAGGTCGAAAGAAGTTGTCTTATTAGTGAGGTGTCATTAGAGAGTAAGAATGTATTAACACTCATGTTGAAGGCATCTCGTATGAAGAATTGTTTAAGAAATACTAATTGAAGAAGGAATTCATATTTAGGTGTTGAGGGTGTGTAGGATTTTGTGCCTTGGTGTTTTGCTGCAAGACAATTATATCAGTGTTAGGACATGCCAGATTAAATGTTTTGTAATAACCAAATTGTTTAAGTGACACAACTTGCAGTGATTGAAAGGGGGAAAATTAACAAGTGTGAAGTATAAAAGGGGGAATGTTTGACCTTAGAAATTAAATCTGCAAATAGTTAATTTTAGCCTTGTCTCCCAATGCTGGCAGTTAATCATTTCGGTATAGAAAAATTTCTTCCCAAAGAACTGGATGACCTGTATAGACACTATAACCTTCAACTTATAAGTATAATGGGACTTATTTCATAAGAATAAGTTGAAAAATGACTTGATATTGTGGTACTCTGTGCCCTTTTTATTTCTAAAGAAACAGAAGTGGATTTCATTATTTTGGAATGTGAAGTTTTTGCCTTCTCAGTCTATAGTAATAGAAAATGTGCCTGAAAAATTTGTTACCCGTCTGCTATCCTAAAGACAGGCTGAACTAAATATACGTCATTCCTGACAGATGTTTGTTTAGCCTGTTTTTTGAAAATCTGTAATTATAGAGATTCCACAGTATGTCTGCTAGTCAGTTTGGACCTTATTTATCTTTAGACGTTTAAACAAAATCTTGGTGTCTCTTGCTACATTGTTAAGCCGTTACTTACCCTCTTCCTGGTGCTTGTGAGAATAGTGGCACCTTACCTTTTCATAACACCTCCCATATAATAAAACCAATGTCTGTTATATTGTTTAGACAAAACAGACTTTTTATTTATTTTTTGTAAGTCAAACTTTTTTTGCTCTCTGTGTTTATTAAGGGTTGGTTTGAGTTTTTTTGGTTGGTTGGTTTTTCATGTGATTTTTTCCTGGGGTTGGTTTGTATGAGCTCTGTACTTTAATCTAGATCTGGTGGTCCAGCTAAACCGTTACCAATATAAGGTGAATTTGAAAAATTACTTCATATTTCCAACCTATAATACTCCGATTTATTCACTAAAATATGATGTTTGCCATTTCTGCATCAGCCTAGAATTGTTGACTCATGCAGTCTGTGATTCACTGTAGCTCTGAATCTTTCTCTGGAGAACTGCTGCCTACTCAGTTGTTCCCATCTTGTAATTGCACTGTTGTAGGTTCCTGCTTTGCAGCTATACTTACATAACTGCATCCTATTTTCAAACCACTTCTTCCACTTATCAAAATTATCTTGAATTATAATTTTGTCCTCCAAAGTGCTTTCAATCCTTTTGTACCTTGGAATCACTTCTCTACAACCTTGTCTAGTGGGAAGAAAGATATGAGTTCTTGAACCTGGAAGTACATTACATGTTCTTCCCATTTGGTACTCTTGGAAAATGGTTTTTCACACAGCTTTTCATTCAATTTTTAGTTACTAACTTAAGAATATCTCTGTGTATGATTCTCAGAAAATTATGGGAACAGTTTAAAAGTCAAGTTAAATCTGTTCCTGCTTTACTATCCATGCAACATATTACTCTGCTACAGTAATGCATTTCACTCGTTAGCATGAGATTTTTTTTTTGACAGGAATAAACTAAAAGCTAAATAAAAGCTGCACAAGTCTGAGCAATTGTCCTAAACATTGCTGTGTTTTCAGAAGTCAAAATAAAATAGTCCATATACCTTCTAACATTAAATGTATCCTTTATAGGTGTTTGAAGCAATAGATTACAAGTTGCATCATCTGCAACTAAATATTACCCAAGAAACTTAAAAATAGCTTTCTCCTGATGATTAATGTTTTCAGAATTTGTATGTGGCTACTTAGTGCTCTTTGCACATGTTGCCAGTAGAACCGTGAAGGGAGGAAATGAACACTGTGTATCTGACAGAAACAAGTTGTAGCTAAATACTCTCATCTGTTATGTTGGGTGTTGCAGGCCAGAATGTATTTTAATCTTTTTCTAGCAGCCGTAATTTCTTCACTTTTATTCAGTCTGGCAGTAGCAAAACCTTGTAGAAGAGTTTGGAGTACAAAAACAAATGTTTGAGATTCTTGTGAGAATTTTTTTAATAGATTCCATCAGCTGTCTAAAATAGTTGCTGACAAATTGATACTTCACTCAGTCCTACTACAATCAGTGCATTAGACAAATCACCTACTGAGATGTTTTACTTGGAAGGTGGTTGTATCACTCCTTTCTGTAGAACACACTTGTAACATGGTTTGACTGTATATCACTTTTTAAAAAGTAAATACGTGAAATTGTATGAGCTTCTGGATCTGTTAGGTTTAGCAGAGTCCTCTGAAGTTGTAGGCTGTGCATGTACAAATGTGCAGGAGGGTGATCAGGAAGGTGACAGTTGCAGGATTGGCAGTACATGATGGACCTCCTTTGGGATATAGAATCTGTTCTTTCAATGACTCCATGCCATTGAGCCTGTTTTGAGCCTTTTTGCCTTCACAGCTCTAAGTGCTGTGAAGATCTGTAATGGATAGGACAGAGAGACTGTAGCCAAATGCTCACCGATTTCAGGTGATGAGATGAAATAAATTTCTTCTCCCTATACCTGGTTTCTCTTCGTATTTTTTGACCACCATTGCAATTACTACTGCAGATATAGTTTAAAATTTTCCTCTTCACCCTATGATTTAGGGTAATCTGTTGGGTTACTTTAGTGACTCCATGTTTAAAAGTGTCTCTCGTTCAAACTTGAAGACTATTTGTATGCTATTGATCAGGAATGTATCACTTTTTCAGTATGAGATGTTATGTAATTTCCATTCTACAGCTAGCTGGTGGATTTTAATGAGCACAACTGGATACAATTCCACTCCTGAAATTAATAACTTGCTCTGCTAAACTGAGAGCTCTGAATGATTGTTTTGGTGATCATTCTGAAAAATGAGGATAGAAGCAAAAAACTCTCAAGACTTCATACGAAAAGTAGAGTGAGTTCTTCCTCCTCCGCCTTCCTTTTTATTTTGTCCAATTGGACAATACATTATTACTGGGTCAAGTGGCAGTAATAAACATTTCTGCTACAGAGTTGAAATGTAGCGTTTAAAATCTATTTGCCAAATGTAAGATTTGTGTAGTTCTAGCTGTTTCCTACGTGTTTTCTTTTATTCAGTTAAAAGCAGTCTTACACTAAGAGAACCTGTAAACCAGACACCAAAGAAGATGTGTCCGTTCACATCTATCTACTTTATGGCTGGCAAAAAGTTTTCTTTTCCTTAATAAAACCTAGTAATAGTTCAAGAAATGTTTATCTCTAAATTTCTGAAAGAGTTTTTTCCATACTCCACAGGCTATTTAAATCAGAACTTGTCTGTAATAGTCATCAAGGTGCTAGCTGTGTGAGATATGATTGTAGTTATACTATTATTTTTACATTTCTCATAACTTGCCTCTCCCAAAAATAAGTTCTGAAGGCATTTATGTTAATGAAAATTGATCCCCTTATTGCCAGGGTTAATTCTAAGTCATTTTCTTGTTTATTAAAACCTGAATCAATACACAGGTTTTAGTAAATTAGGTGCTAATCTTCCCATTTTGATAAGAAATGCCAGTACCAGGTACATTCTGTAGGTTTTGTGAGGAGCACTTCCTGTTGTGCTACTGAAGACAGAATATTGGATGGGATAGACAATTAGTGTGACAATTAATACAGCGTTTCTTACGTGATTTTCAGTGTTCAAAAAACAACTAAAGTCAGTTTAGGCTATGAAAGTAGGGTCTGTGCATGTTTTTTCCTTTAATGTTTTGGGGCTTGTTTGGTCGGTTTGCTTGTTTTGGGGGTTTTTTTAGGGGTTTTTAGTTTGGTTTGGTTTGGGATTTTTTGTTGTTTGTTTGTTTCCTTTCTTTGAATGAGGAATCCCTTTTAAGTGCAGAACAGCTGTTGAAGCAGTGGATAATGGTCTATTCTTGTGGCATCTAGGGGCAGGAGGGTAGGATCTGTTTATTTACAGTACTTCTGTGATGGTAAATCTAAGAATCTGTCAAGTTGAGCTTAGCAAGGTGGACAAAGTTAAGAATGGCTATACTGAAATTGAACATGCCCTAAATTTATAGAGGTTGGCCTTTCAGATACTTGTCTCTAGACAGAAGTACACGTACAGCCTGCTAGCCGAGAACAATGGAAGTGGCAGACTGATTCAAGAAACCAAAAAATAAAAATTATTTTGTCATCTCTACTCTCTCATTTTGTTTTCCACTTCCTGATTAAAAGTCTTGTTTCTTGATGGTGTCTCCAAAATAAAATAGTAAATTGAAATGTCTCCCTCTTCTATTGAGTCCACTACAAAAATTCATCAGAAGTTAAGTAATATAATTCTGTCTTCTCTGACCTGTTTTCAGTTCTTGGACTCTTAACTTCTGTGCAGGCTCTGCTGTCTTGTGCCCAGATTGTAAATGTGGCACCAGAATCCTTGTTGGCAAGCGGGAGTCTGAATGAGGTAATTTAACGCGGTTACTTCACGGCAAAAGCATACTTTTGCTGACCCACAGAAAACTGTCAAGTCCGTTAAGATTTGACATATGTTCACCTACTGGCTTGCACTAGGAAGTGGTTAAAGGTATTAGAATTTTCATTAAATAATTCTGTATTAAATCTCAGTCTTCTACAAATAATTTTTTCTTCTTAATGTCTTTGTGCATTGACATCAGTAACCTGTAGAGAGGAAGTTGTCTAGGCTGAGGCTGAATGTGGCCTTGTGGCTCCCATCTTTTAATTAGAAAGCCCATGGTAAAATATTTTAACTTGTTTATATTATCATCAGGAATTAAACCCAAAACAAACAAACAACGTGGAGACCTTGTTAACAAAGACTTCTAAGCTTTTGGACATTCTTAAGGCAAACATTCGTAAATCTGAAATTGTTCCCTGATACAAACTTGAAAAACTCAATAGTTGTGTAAAGGATTGTATTCATCTCTGTGGAAGCATGGAAACTTTACAAAAAAAGCAATTTGTTTTTAAAGAAAGTGTAGAATTTTCTCACTAATACAAGTAATTTTTTCCAAAGGAGGAATTCATACTTATCTGAGCAGAGAGGTTTTTTTATAAAGCAACTTTTAAAGGTAAATTCAGTAGTGGTATGCATGAATTATTTTTAGACCATTCCTTCACTTTAAAATGGTCTGTTTAAATGGAAAATTAAGTTGCATTTCTATCTCACAGTGGGGAGTGTTCTGGTTTTGGCTGGGACAGAGTGAATTTTCCTCCTGGTGGCTGGTGCAGGGCTGTGTTTTGGATTCAGTGCGAGAGCACTGTCGATAACACACTGGTGTTTGGGTTGTTGCTCAGTGGTGCTTTCTCTAAGTCAAGGACTTCTCAGAGCCTCGTGCCAGCGAGGAGGTGCAGGAGGAGCTGTGGGGGAGCGTGGCCAGGACAGCTGAGCTGAGCTGGCCACAGGGATGTTGCAAACCATGGCTGTTGTGCTCAGGATGGACTGGGGGAGTTGGCCGGGAGGGGCCGATGGCTGCTTGGGAATGGGCTCTCTCTCTTTTTCCCTTTCATTGTTTTTATTGTTTTGATATTTTACTTTATTTCAATTATTAAACTCTTTTTATCTCAGCCTGCAGGATTTACCTTTTTCCAACTCTCCTCCATATACTCCCATCCCACCAGGGAGAGGGGGGTAAAGAACAAGGAGCTGGGCCACTTGGGGCTGGGGTTAAACCACAACAGGAAGTAATAATAATCCTGTGTTTGCTTTAAAGCTTTGAATAAGCTCTTTAATTTTTTAAATTTTTTTTNTGTTGCAAACCATGGCTGTTGTGCTCAGGATGGACTGGGGGAGTTGGCCGGGAGGGGCCGATGGCTGCTTGGGAATGGGCTCTCTCTCTTTTTCCCTTTCATTGTTTTTATTGTTTTGATATTTTACTTTATTTCAATTATTAAACTCTTTTTATCTCAGCCTGCAGGATTTACCTTTTTCCAACTCTCCTCCATATACTCCCATCCCACCAGGGAGAGGGAGGTAAAGAACAAGGAGCTGGGCCACTTGGGGCTGGGGTTAAACCACAACAGGAAGTAATAATAATCCTGTGTTTGCTTTAAAGCTTTGAATAAGCTCTTTAATTTTTTAAATTTTTTTTTCTTCTCTAAAAAAGAGCATCTGCAGGACTCTTGATTCGTTGATTATTTATGAAAAATTACCTGAAGATATGTTGATTACTTTTTTGAAGTTAGCCTGATTGTTAAGTTTGAGTTACAGTTTTGGGCTAACGTGGTATTATTTCTTTTTTGTTCCTTTCTCTGTGTGTTGAACTTGCCCATTAGCTTCTTTTATTCTCTTCATAGTACTATATTTACAAAATTCAAAATGTCAAAATTATTTCCAAAATTAAAATCTGTGGTCGTGTTCACAATTCTAGGAAAAAAATAGGGTGATCATCTAGTTTAGTCTTCTTCTCCAGGAAGAGCCAGCCTCGAAGTTAGAAGAGGTTTCTCAGGGCCTTGTCCACAGTTTTGAAAGTTCCTGGAGACAGTTTCACAGCTGGGTCCCCAACCAACCTGTGCCTATGCTCTCTTGAAAAACTTTTTCCTTGCATCAGCCCGTGACCACTGCCTTTCATCCAAGTCTGTGTTTCCAAAACCTGTTGGTGCTGGAAGAGTGCAGGCAGATCCTCCGCCTTCTCTCCAGCGCTGCACCCCATATCCCGGTCTCACCTGCGTTTTATCTGTTCAGCTCCCTGGACTCGGCGTCCCCAGTATACCCCCCTAACATGATTACCACGGGTTTCAAGGGCAGATGGTGCTTTATGGCAATATGTGCAACAAGGTATTTCTTTTAACAGGGGTTACTTACCTCAGAGTTTAATCTTGAGAGATTCCTCTTTGTCGACTGGGCAAAGGAAGGGCTGGTAAAATGCACATCTTGGGGATTAGTGTTACGATTCTTCTGTTCTGAACAGAGCCTGTGTAACAATCTCCAGTCCTGACAGAATTGTTAATGAAGGCTTTTGACCCTGCTGATTGTTCTGGTAATCTGCTGAGAACTGGATGTAGGCTTGAAATTCCCTGCCACAGGACTCCAGGGGCAGGCCATGCCAATTCTGGAAGGACTTCTACTCTGAGATAGTTTTCTCTGTCTGTTACCTATCTGTGTGGGGTTTTTTGGTTTTCTTTTTAAACTCCAGCATGAGAACACGGTTTGACTCTTCTATCAAGAGCTGTTCTGATATCAAACAATTTAATATGTGTTATGAAGTGGGGGAAAGTGCTGTGTTTCTGCCTGTGCAGAGGGAACTGTGGCAGGAATTTTTGTAAAGAATTCTGATCTTGTTGCACCAGAGATTCCTTGTTTTTATGCTTTCACACTTTTTATACATTCAGAAAATGTCTATAGCCACACCTTCTCTTCCTAGCCCTTCGTTTCTGTATTCTATTTTTCTAAAACATTTTTTTCTGGTTTTATTTTTACAAAGATCAATGAGTTTCTCTTCCAGATTTATTTTTGTGTACATTAATGAAGTAAAAGAAATGGCATACATGTCATTTTGTCTTTTCCTGTATTTTCTGAAGCGGAACTAAGCTTTATAAATAATTCTATTTGCCTTTGCAAGTCATAATGTTGATTTTTTTTTTAACTGTATTGAGTTTTTAATTACTAAATCCCAGCCGTGGATGTCATTCTTTCATGATAAATGCATTTATTGCATCTTGTCACTTTAGGATGTGCTTCAGTGATACAGAAGATGAGAATTAACAGGCATTGGGTTTGTTATTTACTGTCTTGAGATTTATCTTCTGGCTCAAATTTTCAGAGTTGAAATCTGTCACTGCCTTCAGTGAATCTGAACCACAGAGTATGTGACTTCTGTTTGTGTGTAGCTAAGTACTCCTGCCTCAAGAGGTTGTTTTTTTTTCATATGGGAATGAGGCTTTTTTACGTCTTCTAAGAAATTACAAGTAGCTTTATCTGTTCCTCCCTGTTTCCCTCCATCCTCATTTAAATTCTCATCTGCTTCAAAACATGGGTGTGTGGATTTTAATTTGAGTTTTTATTTGGTTGGTTTGGGTTTTTGTTGTGGGGTTTTTTTCTGTTTTGTCAAAAGCAAAATCTGCTGCCTGTGCACTGTGAGATATTTACAAAAAAATGTTTTCTAATCCCCTCTAGCTTGAAGAAATAGCATAAAGATGCTTTAAGAGTTGGCATTTGGCTTTGCAGAGGATAAAATCCTGATGAGAACTGAGCTCCTGATACTGAAGTGGAGGTTGATCGTTAGGGACTTCAGAAATAACAAGCTTAATATTTAAATAGAAAACGTGTGGACAAACAGGGAAAAGAAAGACAGTCAGGTAGACTTCAGATAGATGAAAACTATACCTGAGAAGCAGATATCTAGCAGCTCTGAGATCCTCAATTAGAAATGCTTTTTGTTGGGCTGGATGACTCTAGATCCTATAGTCAGTAGGTGAATTTGGGAAGTCGAAGAGAAGATGGAAATATCATCTCCTGACACTGGGAGATATTTTTGTTAGCAGTTTTATTATCATCTTGTAAAAAAGTAGGGCTGTTAGGCATTATATTTGTGTTTTAAAGGGCAGAGTAGTTGTGCTGATGGTATATTTTGATCTGTATTCTAAAGCAGAGCTGCCAGTTTTCTTGCCAAATTTAGGCTCGTGGTTTAAGCAAATTGCAAACTATGCCTCTCTTTCACTTGATACTCTGAATTGGCAAAAGAAGCAGCAATAGCTTACCCTTTCCCACCGTCCTTCTGGCGTTTAAAGCATGTGTTAATATTTCTTTCACTTTTTGCACTCTATCAAGCATATCTTCTTTCACAACTAGAAGGCAGCTGGCACCTTCCGAAGGCCATCATGGAAGCACATGAACTGCAATAGAATATGTATGAGGAAGAAGATAATCTGTCATTATCTTGTGATGGCATGTTCTGTTTTCTTCTCTCTCTTCTCCTGCTCCGCCCTTACTGGGCTGTTTACTCCAGACTGATTCAAACCGTGTCTGTTGAGCAGTTTATCCAGCTGAAGGCGAAGGGAATAGCAACTCCGAGTTGCATCACTGCTTTCCTGTGCACTTATCTTTTCTTCTAGCAGTTAAATAGGCTTTTTCCATTTGGACTCAGGAAAAGAATCACATGCTCTTTATCCCATAAATGTTGTTGGCTTAACTAATTTTGCAACAATAGAGAATGAAATTCTTCCAGCAGGAAAATGGAGCATCTTGCAGTGTGTATTTTCCACTTGACTCATGATTTAATTTAATTTGATCTAGTACCATATTTAATTAATTTATAATTATTACTTTTGTGGTAGACAATTATAAATATAGTCTGCCTGTATTGTGTTATGTACAGTATTTGAAAAAACTGTTGGATTGTCCTGGAATGTTAATTTTGGAGTTAAAATCTCAGCATAAATTTGACAAAATCTTGCATAGCTTTCTGTGGGTGCTAAGGCAGCTCACTGAGAAAGGAGGAAAACCAGAATTTTAAGGGAAGTCAGTAGCACAACTAGGCCAATAAGAATGCAGTATTTTGTCAGAAAGAAACTGATAATATTTTTTCTTCTTTCTTCATTCTTCTAATTTCAGTTAAAAGCCCGTATATTTATGCTTCACTGCTGGATTGTCGTCATTCTGTGATGCATGACCTTTGAAACAGACAATATAGTAATCAAAATGCTCCTGCATGTATTGAAACTAGAAGGCTGCTTTTTGTCTTGAATTATTCTGTGCTGAAACATAATGTTTCAGTTCCATTTTGTTATTGTAATAGAGTCCAGGGTTTGTGTTTAAATGGGTGTTGTTCTGCTTTTATATGTCTGACCTATATAATGTTATGCCAAAGGAAATGAGAATGTTTGGGCATGTATTTGGAGAAGCCAAGAAATTTTAATGTAATGATGCTGTAATACCACAGGTTGGTCTTCTGTTGTGGCCCTGTTGTGAGACACTTTGAATTTTTTTTAAGTTTCTATTTATAGTTCAAATATTACTTTGGTATGAAATTTTCCCCAGTATTTTATAACATAATTGCTGGTAGAGACTTTGGCCTCCCCTTGATTAAGCTTTCTTTAACATAATTTTGAGTTCATATATAGTTTAAAAAAATCCCCTAATACTCCAGCTGTCCTTTCTAATACTGACTTGTGGTTTTTTTATTTTATTGTGTAGAAAATGTTCCAGAAGAACTACGAGAACCATTTTACACAGACCAGTATGACCAGGAGCACATTAAACCACCTGTTGTTAACTTGCTGCTGTCTGCCGAGCTCTACTGTCGTGCTGGGAGCCTTATTCTCAAGAGTGATGCTGCAAAACCACTTCTAGGTCATGATGCTGTTATACAAGCCCTGGCACAAAAAGGCCTTTATGTCACTGACCAAGAGAAGTTGGTGACTGAACGAGATCTTCACAAAAAACCAATTCAGATGGTGAGTGTTCAAAGCTTGTGTGTTACATCTCTTCTCTCTGTCTGTGTACTCCCAATACCTAAAGACCTGTCTTTTAAAATGCATCATTATGTTGAAGTATTTTTGTCAAGAGTTCAATGGGATTCATTACTGGGAAGTTTATAATTGTTTTGGTTTGGTTTTTTTTTTTTCATCTCATCAGCTGTCAGTGCAGGTGTATTTCTTCTGTATTAATGCTAGAATACACCTGTCTTCCTACTTAGTTCAAATGTTGCATTTTTAAATATAGCAGTGACAATATGATCACTTTGATTTCAGTTTTACAGCACTGACTGTGAGTGAATATTTCTGTGTTGGAAAAGTTTGAAAACACTTTTCTTGAGCAGAAATCTTTGGTTAGAAGCTTGAAAAAAAAGGTTTTGATGGCAGGCAATTTAACCTAATAACATTGAATAGTCACCTGTTGCACATTAAGTCAATGTAAAACACGCAACAATGGTATTTTTTCATGGAGACTTTTAATAATATGTCTTTGCTTTATACAACTGCTAATTAAAACATTAGTTCAACTGATGAATGATTCTATTAGTAAGCTCTTAAGTCATGGGTTTTCTTTGTTTGGGGCTGAGTTATAAAAAATTAACTGTAAAAAAGATGTCTACATATGTTTATTTAGCAAATGGCAGTATGATAGAATAAGATGCTAGTATGTTTAAAGTGAAATATTTAAAATGTTCACCTTTTTGTATTTATATTTAACATTTAATGTAGAGAATAAATGAAGTAAACAAAGTATTTGTGGTCAGTAACCTGTAGCTGCTGCTAGAATGAAGGTGTGTGGGAATTGATATAGCTATGGTGATCTTAGAGGTCTTTTCCAATCCAAATAATTCTATGTTTCTAAGTGATGCAAAATTTGCAGGACACATGCAATATTTGTGGGTATTTAGGAGTGTTCTTAATGTTCACGGAAGTCAAAGCATTTAACAAACTTCCTGACTGTTTATGTTTTTACAGAACTTTATTCTATTCCTGCCTCTGAAGGAAAATAAGGTTACTGACTTGCATTTATGAGCTTCTGGTTTCCACATTTAATTCTTTTAATTTGATTCCTGTCTAGAGCAGTTGTAAGAGTCATCTCTTCCCAGAGTTGAAAAAAAATGTCAGCATTACCTAGTTTGGTTTGCTGATCTTGGTTTTAGTAATAAAATGCATTTCAATAGTCATTTTTTATGTCCACAGTGCTTGTGGGGCTGTTTGTGTGGTTTTTTGCTGTGTTGTTTAGGTGTAGTCAGCAGGTAGTTATTGACACATGAACATCACAACAGCTGACACGCCCAGGTTCCTGCTGTGCCCAGGGCACTGGTCCCCACTCCACTAACAGATGGGTGCACTGTGGCTGTCGTCAGTTCACAGGCAGCTGGGCTGTGACGAGGACAGGGAACACAACTGGCTTGGGCAGAAACGCAGCCTTGTCCAGAACAACTGCTACCAGAGAAGTGGCTGTGAAACTGTAGTCTCAGTCTAACATCCTGAGCCCAGGAGTTTTACTTTGTCAAACCATGCTCTCATTCCTCCACAAGTTCCTAGCAGCAGCATTATATTTTAATTGGAAAGCCTCAACCCTTTTCCTTGTTATACTATTAGTAAAGTTGGCAGAGAACTTCAGATCTGGCTGTTGCGGTATTGACAGTCTTTTCTCTTGATGTCTTCCAGTACCTTTTCCTATTATTCCATATGTCGCAGTTTCTACAAGTCTTACAAATTTAAATGTATATCCTGTTTTAGAGCGTGGAATAATTTTTCTTTTTCAATTATGTGGAACAGAAAGTTTTTGTATGTAATTAACACATATGTTCCTCTAGTAGACCAGATTGTGTTAAACTCAAGTAAAATGTAATTTTGAGTAATTTAATAGTATGGTTGTCTTTCCCTTTGCTGGCCTGTTCCCCAGGAACAGGGAAAAGAGGTTAGTGTTTCTTAGAGGATATTTCTTGTTATCTTCTCAGATCTGCTGTACTTTCTCTAGATGAAAAGGGGCGAGTTACATTGTAAAACAGAACTATGCAAAGAGGTTTGAGTATGGAATGTTTAATTTTACACGTGTATTATAACGTGAGTAGCTGTGGCCAACAGACTTGGAATTCCTTGGACTGGATGTTTGTACAGTGATGTCTGTGGGGATTAATTGTTGACTTACTTCACATGTGACTATTTAGTAAAGCAGGCATTTTGGTCTTCTCTCTTAGGCTGACCTTTTCTAGGAAGCACCTTACATATTTAAGTTCTTGAAAAGTCTAGCAAATGGATGTGCTGCTTTGCGCTGCACTCAGGATAGATGGCACTTTGCTTGGCTGCATTAGAATCTAATTCGAGAGGCTGCAAATGCTGTGTTTGTGTATTTCTGTGTGTGTGTACATACATAGGTGTATGTAGGTATAGAAATCAGTTTGCCCCAGTGGAATGGGGTAGGAAAGAGACACTTGTGAAATTAACCCATGGGAGCAAAGGCTTCTATTAAAGCTTCTCCTGTGTGGCTGATTAATTCTTTTAGTCTTTCTCATGTTTGGTTTGTTCACATCTCCTATTTAATTTCTGGTGAAACCAAAAACTGGGTTATTCAGTGGTACCTCAATTTCTGTTCTCCATGTATTGCAAGGTATTAAAACTTAATTCTATGTTTATTTTTGTCAACTTTGTGTTTGAAAGGATCATCCTGTTGTCTTTAATTTTGGTAGGGGAGCAAAAGAACCAAATACCATGTTATTTCTCTTCTGGTTGAAATTTATATGGCCTTGGCTCTGCTATGCTAGGCTTCAGACAGTTCAGAAATAGTCTGAAGCTTGGAACTGAAAGTGTTGAACCAAGAACCAGAGTATTTTTCTCCTGGAAATTATACTTCTGTACAAAAGGAATTATCTGATATTTTAAAAGATTATGGAAGCTAAGTTTAAAAAAATTTGCAAAGATATTTATGTCAGTTGGCAAGTTCAAATGCATTAAAAAAAAAAATCTGTCTTCAGCAGGCACTCCCATATGGAAATGTGAGATTTTGACCTGCTATAGAAATCAGAAGTAGCTTAAGAATTCAGCACAGTCTGATAATGATGCAATAGCTTTCTAAAGCTTTCAGCTACAATATGCACAGATTACTGTTCAAGTCAAGCTTAACTTAATTTTTCCACGCTGATTTAATTTTTTAAATTTCATATTTCCTTCATAACCCAAACTGACTTAAACCTTCAAATGTGAGATACAAAAGAGGAAGGCAGTTTGGATTTTTTCATATTTTTTTCTCATATAAGCATTGGATCTCTTTGTTTTAAAAACATATATATCTGTTCTTACAGGATAAGTCAGAGGAGAAAATTTTATACAAGTTTCTCCATTATGACAAGTATTTAATATTAACTGAATAGTTTATTTTCAATGCCAAATCATTTTACAAGAATGCTGATATTTAATCGGACTGATCACTTGGTATTCATATGGTCTCTTTCAATTTGCTTCAAGTGCAGGGAAGAATAAACAGATTCAGAGAGGAATTAAGAAATGCTTTCCTTCCCTCAAGTCCCTGAAATGCACTTCTGCCATGTGGGGGAAGGAATAAAAAATCAGCATGTCAGTTCACTTTGCAGGGAAACTGATATTGCATAACTACCCCAGCAGTGGACTTCTGTCCCTAATGTGACAGGGCCGAAACTATCTGAATTTCTAGCTTAAGGGGTAATGTCAAATCTTGAATATCTGTTTAAAACAATGTTGTTAGGGACTGTAGAGATACAGTAATGTTACAGACTTTTACCAAATTAGCACCAGAAAAATCTATTTTCCTAAGCTTATTATTGTATATTGATAGAACATTCTCAGCTGGCTACAAGAAATAGTTATTAACTTGCAAGGCATTTTAAGATATTTAGTTCTTAAATAAAATTTAGTGACTACATAAAGGTTAGTGAATACCCTGTGTATAAATACTATATCCAAGAAAATATGCCATACAAATATTTTTACTCTTTTCAGAGTGGAAAAGTATAAAAGCCATGCTAAGCATAATATAATTAAAAAGCATAACTTTTGTTAAAAGTTGATGTCTCGATTCAGAAAAAGTGTTGCAAGAAAGTCAACCAGCTGAGCAGCTACTTTAAACTTACACTCATGTATAATTACTGTCATTAATCAAGTAACACATAAATCCTTCATAAAACTCTACAATTTTCAGCCAAGATGGAAAGGGAATGAAAGGCTCCTGCAAAACCCCAGCAGTAAGTCCATAATAGCTGGTAGGAGTAAAAATTGCTATTTTCCTGATTCTGAGACTAATTTGTGTGTATGGGGTTTAACTATAAAAAGTAGTGTGCTGCCGTCCAAGTTGTTTGTCCGTTTAGCTGCAAATTACCTTCTTCCTTGAAGATGTTTATTGTGATGAAGTCTGGCAATAATTTCTCTGTAGCAGTTTGTGAATCTGGACTATAACAGGTATAATTAGGTGTGCCTGTATTAGCTAGTTAGTAGTCATCAGGGGTGCACGTTTGAGGCAAATATCTGTGTTTCTCCAGTAACTGCTCTTGTGGTTTGCAATGTGGAAGCGTCTCAGGGAGCACAAATGTAGTTTTTTTGAGCACGTAACCTGGAAGTTGGGCTCTAGGATCACACCTATGGTAGCTCACTTGCCATGGGGTACTCATTTCCCAGGACTAGAGCAGAGCTGACTGAAGTGAACACCCTGAGGAGGGAGCAGAGGCGAGTCCAGGGACCTTTGCACCAGTTTTGCTTTTCTGTTGTGCAGAACTAATTGCGAAGTTAATCACAGCCAGCGAAACTCCTGTGGAAGGCGGGAGGACTGGGGGATTGGTAGTGCTAGGTGTGTATGTAACCACAGCCAGAACCTGGCTCTCCTTCTGGATGAGATAACAGACAATAAGTGGTTAACTCATCCTGCAGTCCAGACTTTTGGTCTCCCTGGCAGACTGCATTCATTGGAAATGACAGTGCCTTTCATCAGCGGTGTGTTTCTCCTTGAGGAAGGGCTGCAGCAGCTCACCTGGTTACTTGCAGCTACATGCTGCAGCCTCTGCACTTCCAGGCTGTACAGCTCCTTTAACTCTGGAAAGCAACACAACTTGTATTAAGCAGTTCACAGAACAAAGAAGTAAAGATGTGGTTTCTGCCCTGAAGAATTTTTTTTTCTGGTTTTAGGCATGATGCAACAGGTTTCCATTCCGTGCTATTGTAAATTAGTTGTTAGATGAAGACACATAAAAAGAATTTGCAGTAACTTGACTTGAGCCCATAGATACCATAATTTGTTAGTTAAAGCACCAGATTCTTACTGCCTTGTGATATATAATCATCTTTGATAGCAGTATGTTTCACAGAAGATTAAAATAATAAGCAAATATAGTGGTGAAACAGAACCTGAGTTCAGTGAGTCTGATGTGCTGTGTAGAACCAGTCTGCTGTGGGTTTGGGCTGGGATAATGTAATCTTTAGAGGTTCCATATTTTTTGTTCTATTTCTAGTCTCATGTCTTCACAGACATTCCTTGTAAGGTTCTCATTTGCTTGAAAACAGGGATCCAGTATTTTTGCTGGGCTTGCTGTGTCAAATACGCCATCGCACTTCAGTCAGCACTGCACAAACACCTGTTTGCCATAGTAAGGTTGTACCAGGCTTCCTCGCACACAAGGTGCCAGGTCACACTTGGGCCATGGTAACTGCTACAGCTCTCCACAGAGTTCATTCTGCACGTACCACTTTAACTTAGAACTTAATGTCCTATTAGCTTTTTTTCAAGCAATTTTTGTTGACTCATAGCCTGGGTATTTTGTTTTGATTGCTGCTTTTATTTAATTATGTTTTTCTTGTATGTAGAAAATGCTTTTTTTCTGTGTCATGTAAATAGAAGCAGTGTCTTGGGCTGTTTTCTACAGTATGTTTGTCTAGAATTTAGTGAGTGCAAAACATACAGGTTATCAGTGTGAGTTACGGTGGGGTTTGCTGTACTTCTGTATATCTGTATCAGAAATTTGTGGAAGACTTAGATAACCACAAAGGCCTCTGCAACATACTTGGGGTTTTCATGGAATGCTGTTTGCTCAATTTGTGTACCAAATGTGGCAACTAATGTGCAAGTTAGCAAAGCTCCTGACACCAAAGTTGTGTCTATAAAGAATACAGTGGACAGATGCTTTCCTGGTCCTTTCCAGCAACTCTAATGCTAAAAACACTAAGGCTTTCTGTTATTTCTCTAGCTTTAATTTTAGTTGGTTTTTTTTAGGTTTTTTTTTTTTTTTTTTTTTTTAATCCAGCATCCTTAATTTCAATACAAAAATCTATGTGGTGTTTTGGTCTTAGAGTCCCAGCACCGTAGCTGGCATTTCAAACTCGTATTGATAAGAATTCTTGCCTAGAATGTAACTAAACTGATTGTTCTTTTTAACAGTTCTTGTAGGGTTGATTTCAGTTATGCAGAGCTATTGAATAAACAATGATGCTTGAATTGCCTTGAAAGTACCTTCTCAGAACCGCCGTAAAATCCTTGATGGATACAGATGTATACAGAGCTGGCCTTACATTGGCCTTTGCCTGTTGAATGTAGTAGGAATTGTTTAGAAATAGCACATTTTCTCATGCTTATTCTAATGTAAAATTGTGGTAACTACACTTAATCTTTTACTAAAATGAGGAGAGAATATTGCAATACAATATTTCCAACTAAGATACATGATCTACTAAATCAAACTGCTGCTTTTAGAATAATGACAGGAAATTAAATGAACCTCAAGAGAAGGTAGTACCTCCCGAAGTCAAGTCTCATGCCTCTCATGAGAAAGTAATGCAGTGCATTATTATTGTCTGTTGTTTGTCTTGTTCACTTCCTTGCAAAATAGTTGGTGTTCTTCTGCCTCGAACAAACTCAAGTTTTGAATCAAAGAGCTTCTGATTTTGTTCTTAGTTATTATTCCATCTTGTCCTGCTTTTAACCTGGGGGGGGAGGTAAGAAGGAGAGGTGGAGAAAAAGGGGGTAATGGTGGTGATTTAATTAACCCCAAAACAGCCACCTGAGAACAGACCAAAATCCACTCCTGACGCACAAAAGGAAAACTAGTTAAAAGGAGGAATAAATTATGAAAGAAATATGTCATGAATTAAGTCCATAAAGAATGCCAGATACCATGTAGAAAATGCTTTCTAAAAAGGTCAGGAAGTATTCTCATTAACCTTGAAAGAAAGACTATTTTGTTAAACACAGTTTAAGAACATTTTCTTCCTGTTTCAATAGCACTGTTATGTAGTGTAGTTCAGCTTTTGGCTGTTGGTTTGCTGCTGTGAACTTTCTTTGTATCCTTAAATATGTGGAAAGGTTTTTTTAAATAAATGTTTAGTAATGGTCTTACTTCGACTGGGTTAAGTATATTTTGGAACACCGTAACTGAGCTATTAGGAAAAGATGTAGCTGTGAATTGTTTCACAGACTACCTACAAGGAATTTCTTCATCAGTTTCTTTGAATTATGGTAAGGAAGAGAAATCTTTCTTAATACCCTTGTACTGGGTAGCACAAAGCTAAAAATCTTACATGGTTGTAGCAGGCAGTGACTCGAAGAGTACTGCTTTCTTCCTATTATGGGAAACAGTGAGCAGCTTTTAGCAGGAGGTGTGGGTCTGTCATGTAAACATAAGGAGAGCTTCACTACCAGCTCTGTGTAGTACATACACACAGCAACACGGGGACAGAACCACGCTGACTGCTGAAGGAATACGGTTTGTACTCCCCAAAATGCAGCAGCTGCTCCAGTCTAGTACAAAAGAACATTTTGAATCTGCATTTGTTAATCTGCACACATAATCCTGGCAATCTGCCTGCCTTTATCAGCAGAGAACACACTCTGTCATCACAGTAGATGGATCATAACAAAATCTTTGTTCTTACAAACTCTATGGAATTTAACATTATGAGATTTTCTTTTCCTGAGGTTGAATGGACAGAATATCTTAAGGTCTCCATAGCATATCTATTCTTCTTGTGTGACAGTTAGGGAAATGCTGTAAATAGCAGTGTATGTCCATTGTTTATAGGAACTGCTAGGTTTTGTCTGAACTATTAGGTTTATATGAACCAGTAAGAAATTGTATTACCTTGCAGACATGCATCTCCAAATCGGCCAAAGCAAAATCCAATAGAATTTGTCCTACGTAAATAAAACAAGACTTATATTAAAAGATTATCTGGTACCTTTTTGAATATTTTAAGTTATAAATTTACTATAATAGGGCTCTGTAGCAAATTAACTATCTAGTATAAATGTAAATGATGATCAGTTTTCCCTCATGTATCAGAAGGTCATGAGGAAGGATATCTGCCAGTGTATTTCTTTGCCTTCCCAAACCATGAATCTAAGACCAGTGGAAAAATTAGTAAAGTGTATGTCAGAAAGAAGTCGTGCCGCTTAATGATTTTAGAATAATGGATAAAGTTATATTTAGCACAATTTATATAATCATCTAGCAGTAGCCAGAGATCCAAATCAGTCAGCTGTCAAGACTGATGACATCCCTCTAAAGCTGAAATGGCAAGAGCTTTTATAAGATCTAAGTTGGGTGTTTGGAATACAATTTAGAAGACACAGCAGTCAGTATTTATGACATAAGTATATACAGTGTGAAGTGTGTATTGAAATTCTTTTAACTGTTTGGTTTGATAAAAAAGTGACAGGCTAAAAATATTCTGGCCTTTAAAAGAAGGAAATTACAAGAAAAGCAAAGAGAATATGTAGATATTGGGTAAGCATGTAATGGGTCATCAGATTAATTTTACATGATCCAATTATTAAATATAGATAGTATGTAATATGAAATCTTATTATATAGGGACGTATTTCTTAAATGCGAAACTGATGTATCTGCTACATTATTAAAGGATACTCATATATTGAAGTAAATTGCACTAAGTGGTATTTAGGCAACAAACCACTGCAGGAGGTGCCAATTAAGTGCTGTTGAAAGATAGATGACATTCTCTCCCTGTTTGTCAACAACATTTGTTCAAAGGTGTAGTTACAGAAGTTGTACCACCTCACCCTCTTTTTACTGATGCTGGCCTGCTGACCTGCAAATTATAAATTAATTCCCAGGATTCTGGGGTAAGAGGGGCTTTATTTTGCCATATCAGCTGCCAGAAGAACCCTACCATCAGAAAGAAATTTGAGGAAAAGGAGACTTTCTAAAATCTATTCTGTAGTATCAACTCCTTGATTTCTCCTGTGTCTGTCTGAACATGAGCAGTTTATTCCCTTCCTTCTTGTAGCAGCTGTTTTATGTGTGGGCAGGTAACGTCTCTCGGGCACTTTGTGTCACAAACCTTTTTCTTCATTCCAAATGCCCTCCATTTGGTGCCTGTCTTTCTTGACAGACTGTGCTGGAAACTGGACCCAGGATTCCAACTGACCTTGTCAAGGCTTGTAGGGCACACGGTTTGTGGTGTGGTTTTTGTGAGCTAGAGCCTGCAGGTGACACATGTGTTTGTCAGCTGCCTCTCCTGCAGTGACATTCATTGCGTGCTCCCGTTCAGGTGGTGCCAGTCACTAACCTCAGATCATGCCTGCGATTTACTGATGTGTTCTCTACTCCAGTGCAAAAGGTTAATACAGACTTTTTTCTGACTCTCTTCTCCATCATATTAAGATTAATTTGGAACTGATTATACCATATGCTGCTGAAACATGCTTTGGTGGAAAATACCCTATACTTGATTTCCCTTCTTAAGGGCATTCTGTGAGATAATAAACATTTGTAAAAGCTTCCTGGTCTATTACACAGAAGGAATTGTGAAAATCCCACTGGTGTGTTTCTGGGGCATTGTTTTGCCAAGACAGACAATTCACTTTGAAGCATGGACTGAAAAAAAAAAAAAAAAGATGTTAGAGTGAATTACAAAACTATGCCAGGTTACATCCTAATACATAAAAGAGAAACAATGAAATGGACAGAGTGGTGATGGAAAGAAAATTCAGTTCACAATTATGAACGTTTTACTTTTTTTTGTTTGTTTCTTTTCCTTACCCCTCTTCTTAATTTCCCTGCTCCCAAAAGCAAAACCGAACCATCTAATGATAGTTAGAAGATCACTGTAAAGACAGCTGTGTGTATATGAGGTTAAAAAAGATAATAATGTTGTGACTGCCCATAGAAAGATTGTAAATTAATGTAGTTCAGTATGTCATTTTGTCAGGGAAGTCTCAACTTCTGTGTTGCTAAATTCTTTATGGTAAGATGTATCTTATAGGTAGATACCTGCAAAGGATCAACTTATTCCAGCTCCTGCTTTTAGCTTTTCTGCAGCAACAGGAAATACAAAGAACACTTAACTTATGCAGTTGGGAAGTAAAATAGCATGGTAATACTGAAGTTGATAAAGAAATATGTATACATGCTACCAAAGAACTGCTAGAGGGAAGCAAATCCTGATTCTAAAAGTATGATGCATATGTATGAAAATTATTATTTTTCCAGGTCAAAGCTTTGGGGGAAAAAAACCCCAATCCTCCTAAAGTACTATGTACTTTCAACAACAGCAGCACAAATACTCATATGCCTCTAAGCACTGAGGGGTAATTTATCTGGTTTTCCCAGAATGTAGGGAAACTGAGAACTTATGTAACAGGCTACATACACCTTGGTATTACTGGCTTGTACTGCTTATGGGAGAAGGAGAAGGATAATACAGCCTTACTTGTTCTAACAAGATCTAATGTCTTAATGACTTAACACAATTATGCTCTTATCATATCTCTGGCTATAGTGTCAATTATTTTAGGTTCCTTTTCTTAAACAACTTTAAACTTTACTAGAGAAGGCAGTACCTTTCTGATTATTATAAGCTTGCCTTTTTTCAGCTAAGGTGGGACCTTCCATTTCTATGTGACTTACTTGATTCTCTTCTTACCCTACCAAATTTAGAGGGAGAACTGATTACTCCTGTAATTCATCATCTTCCCACAAATTTTGCCTTCTCTTTAAACCTCATCAGTGATGAGTTTCCCTTCCAGGCCACTGGTAAAAATAGTAAGAGATGGTGAGCTGATAACTCATTCATGTTGAGTTTCTTGAAAAATTCACCAATTCATTGCTGATTCTATGCTCAGGGACGCATTATAAATCAGTTTAATGTATCCAGCATTAAGAAGTCTCTTTAATCAGAATGTGTTAGTATCAAGTTAGATGCCTTACACTCATAATAAGTCTTGCACTTTTCACTTATATTTATAAGTGAATTTAGAAAGTGACTTATGTTCTGTTAGTTCATGTTTAAATTGGCGTGTGTTCATTTTTCATATATAAATCAAGCTGCTTGTTGACTCTGAAATTATTTTACATGAGACAGAAGAAGGATTTGGGGCATTAAAATTGTTTGTATTGTCTGTTGACTCTCAAAAGAAAATCCGTTGTTTCATGTCTTCTAATCTTTTGGAATGTCCCCAGTGTTCTTTGACTTATTGGAAGAATAGCTCAATGTGTACAGATTACTCCTCTTTAAATCCTTTTGTAGTTTTAAAAACATAGTATTTTTTTCTTTCCCTGTTTGCTCCAGACTGAGATGAAGATTTAGGTTAAGCATGAAATTGGCAGACTTGTAGATAATCCAAAGACTATCAAAAATTAATATATTTTCTAGAAGACTGAATTAGAACTCCCTTTAAAAAAGGGGAAATATGTTACTAGTGTCAGCTTGCAGGGCAGTATGTTAACTCCTAACAGAATTGAGCTATTTCTCTGCAGGCCAGTATTTCCCACCCTTAAACACGACTGTCCTCAATCATCAAAGAAATGAGCTACAAGCCGGCTTTTTAAGGCTGAAACCTTGGACAGCAGCACAAACGCCTGTCAGCACTTAGGCGGTTTAAAAGGTGCTGTGTTTAGCTGTGTGATAACTGCATGTCTCTCCTGCTGCTTACATCACTTTTTCCCTGTATGAAGAAGCTCCTGGTTCATATTTACTTTTAGATAATGTGCATCTTAGCTACCATCTTGATGACTAAATTAAGGATAAAATCATGCAAGACTGCTTTCATATTATTCTAAAATATATTCTATTTTGACCATATTGTCACACTTGTTGTCTTATCCAAATTGCAGTCTGCTAAATGGTGGGTTGTGGTTTTTTCCCTGGCAGTTATTTTATCTGGAAAAATACCTACCATTCTTCCAGTACAACCACTGACTGAATTTTCCTTTAAGTTTTCCTGAAGGCATACACTGCTGATTTTTCATACTTTGCATCGCTTCTGTACCTTTCCCAAATCTTCTTTGAAAAGAATTTAAAATATGATCTGAATTTACAAGTTTGATCCTAGTCCAATGACATTTTGATTTTGTGTTTTGTTCTACTTAGGGATGGCCTATATCTCTGTTCTGCTGGTTATTTGTTTTACAAATTCTTTCTTGTACAAGTTCTTACAAGCATATTGGAGATAGCTGCTGGGACTAGAGGAGAGTGAGCCAAGTTCACTCCTTTGCCAAAGAGAAGGCTGAAGTGCAGACCAAATAGCTGTGGACTCTGATGAGCTTCCGTCCTGAGCCAGCACATACTGAGAATAGTTTAAGAAGGCCTTCAGGATGTAGGTCTGAGAAAAAATGTGAGAGATTAGGGGGCTTAGGAGGGGAACTGAGTCTTTGAGGGGGCTTAGTGATGGCTGGGTGAGAGAAGAAGTGAAGTTTCTCCAGTGACTGGAGCTCACAGTTCATCAATTCACAAAGCTTCACTGATACAGAGCAACTTAACTTCTTCCCACTTTGCACCTTTTTGTTACTAAAAGATAATCACAGCCAAGTGCTTGGAGGTGTTTCCCCAAAGTGCTTCAGTTATCCTGTCAAAAGGACATCATCAGTCTGTGACAATCCCAATAAAGCAGAGACTTCCAGATCTGTGTGTAGGCATGATGTGATAAAGCCTTATCACTGGGAATATCTTCTTCCAGAATGGTGATAATTTTTTTTCTCCCACAGTGTAGCTCCCACCACTCCTCCTCTGCTTCTCGCAACAGCATCAGTATACATGGTGCTTTACAGATTAAAATAATACACTGTTAATTTGCTGGCAACTAGACATGCCACTATCTCTTACTTTATTGTCATAATTTCTGTGGGCAAAATAATGGATTGATATTACAGCAGGAAAATACTGAAGAAAAGTATGGGTATAATAATTGAACTTGTAAAATAATTTTATTTAACTTCTGTACTTGCTGCTGTGAAAAAGCATGTTACAGTAAGCTTATATTTACAGAAACTGTTTTTGCAGTCTTTTACATATTTCAGATGCCTTTTTAGAGGATGCAGTTAATTGCATTTGCATAAGCAGTTTGAACATGATTATATATTGAAAGCTTAATGAGGTTTTGAGGTGAAATTGGAATGCTTGGTAGGTCACTTGTTTTTCCCTGTTGTAAATGTCAGTATGCAGTACATAGTGCTTAAGGTAGAGCTGCTTACTATTGCAGTGAAATGTTTAGTAAATTAGTCAAATGCAGAATAAAATTTGGAGGCTAAGTATAAAATAAGGTCTATATATGTATCAATTATTTATTTATGTGAAAGAATTGTCTTTATCTCACCAAGCAGCATGTTTTATCATAATTATATAGCATTATATTTGCAAATATGAATGCATTCAGTACTAGACAGTACATTCTTTATCAGTAATTAGAAGAAAATTTAAATTGTTTCATCCAGTGTCTTGTTGAACTACCAGGGTGTAACAGCAAGTTTTCGTGTTGGATCAAGGCAACAGAGGAATGAAAAGATCATAATACATATACATAAAATATAAAGAGCTGAACAAGACTTGTTAAGCAAATGTCTGGTAGTGGTTGATTGTTGTATAAAACTGATCTGTTTAAAAAACCCAGTTTTTTAATACCAATATTAGTATATGCAGAAACAAAATTGAAGATATTATTTATATATTTAACTGTGTATGAAAAAAAAAGTTTAAAAAATTAGTGGCAGTGCCAAATACTGGAAAGCTAGAAAAAGCCAAAGTGGCATTTTCATTGGCAATCTTGGAACTCTGGCAAAAGCATGACGTTAATCTCTAAATGTGACAGTTTGTCTTGTTCATATCTCACAGGGATAACGCTGTTTGAATGACTGATTCATTCTCATTAAGGCCTGCTGTATGTTGTATTTGCTGTGTATATTCAAAGCTACTCTGATATCTCACTGCTGTAGATATATTGGTGTGTAAATGTGTGTATGTAAACTACATGAGAGTTACTGAACCAAATCTACAAATAGGGGAATAAGACATTAAGAATGTAAAGAGTTAAGATGAAGACAGCATTCAAAATAACTTTTATAGTCAGTCATTGATAAAGCTCGAATTGCCAAAAGAATTTGTAGTTTATATAAAGAGAATCCCAGTATAGTCAGTTAGAGATGAATTCAGAAGTCATTGTAAGGGTCATGTTAATCAGTGATAGAAGTATTTTGAAGAGTATCCAAGTAAAAGGTTTGAGGAATCACTATTACCATGCCTTTTCCTTATTTTGAACCATTTCATAGTTGTGGCTGTCTGGTAGATCAGTGTGGCCCAGTTGGCTGCCAGGCAGCCTGCAGCCGCTCAGGGAATGGGTGTCTGAACAGCCAGCTCCCTTCCAGGGGCTTCCTGCTCCGGCCGTCCTGTCCCGGCACACAGCCCAGCCCGCTTTGCTGCTCGCACCTGCCTGAAGGATGGAGCTGGGAGCACATTTCCTGGTGGGTGACTGCGCATCCTGGGATGGCACAAGGAAGTTGCAGGCTATAGTGCATAGAAAGGAAAGGAGTGAAGATGTTCATGTTCCTCTTGTCTGTAGTAGCTGCTCTGGTTGAGCCTCTCTGTGCTTGTTCTTTGGACGTGCAAAACTGATTTTGTTTTGTCTTGGTTTTTCCGCAGTGTAAGTAAGTTGTATTAAACATTTACATTGGTTTGGATTTGCTAATACATTTTGAACTACCCAAACAATGTAGCAAGGGTTACACCATATGCTCTTTGATGGCTAGCATTTGTTTTGCATCCAAGTGCAAAGAGGATGAATGGGAAGAGTTCCAGACACAACAGAAAGCATGTGTACTCATGTAAATGTTCCTATCAGTTTATCCTAATAGTTTTTGAATTTCTCCTTTTTCTTTGCAGCAATATGAACATATAAAATTCTCTTTCTGAAATGAAATTTTATTTAAAGTGAGGATTGCACGTGCATGTGTGATTGTTCTCCATCAATAATTATAAGATTGTGAAATAGTTCTTCACTCATGAGATAGCCCAGGTCTGTACCCGCACCTTTCATCTGTCACGGGATAATAAAATAATGCATTAAATCAGTGTATCCACTGTAGCTGCATTATATACACAAAGTACACATTATTTACTGGAAGCTAAAATACCACAGAGCCCTCTGTTCAGGGATAACCATGTGTACAGTCTCTTGTAGGCTTGGCATTCCTCCAGCCTGGCTTCATTCTTGGGCCTCTATAGTACCTCTTGCCTTGCTTGATGTGTGTCCGTATGTGTCCAACACAGAACTTGGAATAAACGTCATAATTCTTAAGTAATACATCTTAAAATAGCAACTGTTCTGTGTCTAAGGATGGATAATTAACATTTCTAAGCAAACCCTAAATTATCTAAACTGTTCTAAAGCACATTTTAAATTACTGACAAGTTTTCATGTTTAATATAAAGTTCTGCACAGTCTTTCATATCTATAATGTGTACTGTAAGAATTTTCTCTGGCAAAATTGCTTACTGATTTGGATTTATCATATGTCCAGGTGATCAGGTAGATGCTGAAATATATCCTGCCTGTTACCTGTGACCAAAACGTGTCCTGTGATATTTCTTCTTCAGTGAGAGCTGTATGCCAGCTTTTCTAAGAGTGCCCATTCCATCTTGTTCTATCACAGTATTGATTTTTTTCTTTTTCGAATACTACAGATTGACTTGCCTATGCAGACAGCCAGCTTTTTGTTTGATAAAATTTTCCTTTGGGTATTTTAGGTAACGTTAGTTACAGATACTGCCTGCAATTCTGAAATAACACACTTGAAGCCAATGATTTTAAATTGATTGCTGAAACATCCCATAATGTGTCTCACATGTAGTTCAGCCAAGTTTCTCAGTAATCGTCCTTTCCCATTTACGGATTATGGGATTTCAGAGTTTGGATGCTTGAAAAGAAAGAACAGATGTCAGGCAATTTCTAATTTTAATGAGCAGGAGGTTTGGGAAAAAAACCAAACAAACCACAGACATGAAACACAGAGTAAAATAAGGCATTCAGAAATTAAGAAAAAAAATGGAAAACAACAATTTCTACTTTTCTTTGCTTTACTTAGACCAATCAGAAAAACCATCAATTAAGTTCTTGCAGCAGTACCTCTCCAGGGATTTTCGTCTGGCTCAATGTCATTCCTCAGTGCTTACACCAGCTTCTTTTCCACCTCATCCAAAAAAAAAACCTGTTTTCAGTTCCTCCAAATGTTCCAACAGCCAAACTGCCCAGCAAAGATTTTTGTTCTGTGGTTTTACTCTTTTGGCCAATGAAACAATGTTGAAAATCGCTGGAACGGCCTGACTCTTGCACAGGGCCTGCACTGATCCTTGCACGGCACTACGTGGTACTGCTGATGGGACTTCATGTTTGCAGCTGGTGGGCTCTGAATCCACTGCTTAAGGACAGCTATAAAATACTTTCCTGCTCCTTCTCTCCATTCATCTTCCCTCCTCTTTCCAATTAACAAGGTGATTTAATCGTTGAGGTTCATGTATGGGGGTCCCTGCTTTTGCCAAAGGAAAGATTTCATCATGTGAAGGGCTTGTGTGGTTTCTGGACAGCATGCACTGACATATCTTGTGCTTTTAGCACAAAGTTTCTAATAATACTATTGGTATTTATTGGTGTTCTTGGAAGCAAAGAAAATACTCACAATCTAGTTATTGCCATCTTAAGTAATTATTTTGAAAATGAAAGGAATTACCAGTTTTCCCATTTCTGCCTTGTGATTTTCTCTTCAGCTGGTTTCTCTGTTTTGTTTTATTTATCACCATGCTCTCTCAGCTTGCCTTAGTTGGGGAGAAAAGGAGGAGGGATGTTTTGCCTAAGAAAATGGTTGTTTACTACAATGTGAATAGGTTACTGCTGCAGCTGACTTCACTGTTTCAAGAGCTACTAATTATGCAACACCTCCTGGAATAATAACATTATAAACCAAAAATGCATGAGGAATGAGAACACGATCGTGTGGTTTATTGTTTTAATCTTTATGAACTGGCAGTTATTTCATGACCAAAGAGAGGTGGATGAAGGAGACTTGACAATTCATTTTCAGGCCCTGAAAAGGGCTGGTTTACAAACAGATACTTGTGAAGGATGAGAATGGGCACTGTTTTACCTTGCTTGCCGGTTAACTAAGAAGTAGCCTCTATTTCACAGTGGTCTCCTGTTCTATCTTAATTCTTTGGGTAAAACATTTTAATACTTTCTGTGCATAGGCTGCAATCTATTTACCCATTCCATTTTTCAAAAGAAAGTTTTCTTGAAGAAATTGTACCTCCTGAAGATGGCATCATATCAATAACTACTTTTCATGCCTTTACTAAAGTAATTTTCAAGCAAAGCTTTAGTTACTATGTCGTTGACCTTCCCATTTTTGTGAAATGCTGATAGAAAGACAATCCACTGCCTTATTAGTACACTGCTTGAATTCCAGATTTTTTTTTAAGTAGAGTGATTGTTGGCAACTGCAGTCCTTCTTGTAGGTATCCCGTCCTCAGCACAACCCATTTCTGGGTACCAATCTGCTCCTGTTGGTCTGCAGCAGTTCCTGACGCAGACAGAGCCTGGATATGACCCTGTGCTTAGCAGAAGCTTATGGTGATGGAGACTACTGCCAGATGTCCTGCAAAAATCTGCAGCAGTAGATGAAGTGGACATCCTCGGGTCCAAGTAATCTATTAAAAAGGATTATTGGTACAGCACGATCTCTGTGAGGGCATGCAGATTGCTCTTTCTTAAGAATAAAGTATATTCCTTAGTACAGTTCATTTGAATAATGAAAAAAGAGATCTTAAAGTTTACAGTAAAGTAATTGTTTTATGCCTGTCTGTGTATATGTAGGAGTCTTTCTCTGAAGAACCTGTACTTTACTTCAGAGGTTCAAGATCTGTCCTAAAGTTTGGTGTTTAGTCCGGATTAACCAAACAAGTGGAAACACTTTTGAATATGTTTATTGAAACAACCATAAAGCACCTTTCTGACTTCTGCTGTAACATCACTCTGGGCCATATCCTTGTTTAGCAGCCACTGTTGTGGCTGGCCTGTCCTAATCCTTTAATAAGTAGATGAAAAAATGTTGGTCAGCTGTCTGATTTAGTAATGCTATTAGTCAGCAGCTTGTCACTTGCAAGGTTTTACTACATTAACAGCCATAGAGAAACAGATTTCTTGTGATCAGTATAATTTTGTGTGTCTGTTTTAATTATTCAACACTGCTGATAGAGTTCGTTTAAAGTAGGAGACTAGGAAATTTCTTTTGACCTTGGCTGTTATTTTAGCATAAAATTTTTGTCCAGGTCAATTTCCCTCTCATGTCTTACTGTGCTGTGTTATGGTCTATAAATGTGGTATTCCTAAAAACCTTTGAAGAAAAGGTCAAATAACTCCTATTCTTAATGTAATTGCCATTACAGTAATGAGCGTGATGACCTTATTTCTCTGCACTTGCGTGGTTAATAAAGAAACAGCAAGGAAGTTATCAGGAGCCTGTTCATATGCAAATGCAGGCAGATTTCATATAAAAATTGAAACTAGTTTTCCTCCTTTTGAAGATAGCATGTTGAAATGACCACACATGTTTTGATTTCTTAAGCCAATATTTTGCTAGATCAACAAAGAAAGCTAAGCCTAACAAAGATTCTAATGATTCTTTCCTAAAAGTAGATTTTTGTGCATCAGCAATTTAACAAAAACCACAGAAGCTTTTCATAGGATCTTCAGCAGTAGTTTTGTAAAAATATGGTGATATTTGACATGTGACAGAATGAAGTTGTCCCTAGGTCTTAGGTGCTTACATGTCAGAGGCATTAGCCTCAATAGTACATTTTTTTGCTTTATCTGAGGTGCTGAATGATACACATTTCCTCCATACGTGATAAAAGTACAAATTTGGACCAAGAAAGATGGTAACTCTCAAAAACAAAGATGGTTTTTACGAAAAACACAAATGTCTTGTGTATAACTAAAAAGTTGTTCTAGAAATGCCTTCCTGTAGAATTTAAGTCTGTATTTCCAGTTTTGCATTTTGGCAAGTGTCTCACACAAGTTCCAGCTGGGAGGCACGTTTCCTGAGGAAACTGAGTAGAATGTAGGAGTTAAAAACATACCCTGGAAGGCCAGTCCCAGAACTTTGTGCAATTCAGTTGGAGATTTCCATTGATAATTTGGCCCTGCTTTGATCTTCTTTTTGGTTTGAGAAATGAGGGGGAAAAAAACACAGATAACTTTATCTCTTCTCTTGTAGGAAAGCAGTGTTCTGTGTTTACCTTTCTTTTTTTTTTAAAGAAAAAGCTTGATAGAAACATGATTATATTGAGAGTTCAGTTTTTGAAACAGGGTAATTGAACAAACCAGTATATTGTACTATTCATTACTGCAATTAGAGCATCATTAGTATTACGTGCAGATAAGCTCAATATTACAATTCAGTTCATCAGAAACCAAGGCCACTGGCAGTAGATGTGTTAAATGTTGAGCATTAAGTGAAATACCATGCTCTGTATTACTTCAGGTGATTTTTTAGTTAATTATTATTGTAATATCAAGTTGGTTGCATGCCTTGTACCAAATGGATATTTTACATTCATTCGTCTTTAAGCCTTCTAAGGATTGTGAGATAAAGGGTGAGCATAGCTAACTAGTTTGATCAAAAAACAGTGCAAAACTGAAATGCAGATAAATCAGAAAGCCCGTGATATCAGTTACCTGAGCTAAAAAAGCTGCCATTCAGAACTGGCTGTCAATATTTAACTGTCACACAGATGAACTAGAAGTCTGTGTTGTAAGTTTCAGAAGTAGTCTGCTCTGATCCCAGACTGAGCCGTGGCTCGGGGAGGCTTTGGCAGTGGGGCTTGCAGCATGCTGAGGCACAGTGCCAGGTTCATGCGCTGGAGAAGACATCCCTCTGTTTCCTTTTCCAGTCTCATCTCCGTGAATTAATACCTCAGCCCTACACGTATATTTTATTTTGGGATCTCTGCCTCTTTTTCTCTTTGCCTGACTTCCCCTCTTACGTACTTGTATCACATCACCAAACCCTGAACTCCTCACCCCAAATTCTGTAGAAATCAGTCTTGTCTTGCCACTGCCCCTGCTTCTCCATGAGGAAGTGGTAGTTCTCCAGCACTCCTAAGGCTGGGTTCCTTCAGCAGATGTTCTGAGACGAATATGCTTTGGTACTTCCTGCTGATAACTGCCTCTGCAGGTGCTTAGCTGAGCTGCCAGAGAAGTTACACCAGTGGTTTTAATGCCATTCCTATGCAGGTATGAGTGAGTCAGGAAGAGGGAACTACTTCTTTTTGATATATGAATAAGACAAGGCCTTGTTTTTCTTTTTTGCACTCCTGTGTTCTTCAAAGAGTAGTGGAGCTTGCTGTGGAAAAAAGAGATTCAGATGATATTTAATACAATTATTGCTTGTTCTTGGTTTGAATGACCAGCATAAGGGCAAGGAGACAATGCACATAAGTAATTTTTGTAAGAGACTTTCGGGGTTGTTTTATCTGGACAGGATTTGACAGTATAGTCTAGGAAAATCCTGAATTATCTTCAAAAACAAAGTCCTCTGGAAAGTTTGAGGCTCTGGCTATTTACTTGTTGCAATGTGTATAAGTGTCTTATGAGTTATCCTGTGTTACTTTCTTGGTTTAACTTACCAGTATTTATCTTTAAAACTTGGAGTACTTAGCGTAAAGACACTGAAGTGCCTTTGTGGTTTTTACCATTAGGCACTTGATTCTTCCAGTAAATGAGATACAGGAAACTTGCACTTGTTAAGTATATTTTAAAATTCATGTAGGTCATGTGAAACTGTAAGTCAAAATTCAAATAATGTGATGAACAGTATTTGCTGGCTCTTGATTCCAGTGTGTGTTGTGCAGGTATTTTGTTTCACTATGTCCTGGAGTAGGTCAAGGTCTCGCTTGGTTATGTCATCCAGAAAGAATCTGGGAATCTCTTTTAGGTATTTGGTTAGGATTGAATTAGTAGAAAAAATTATGAAGTTCCCTAACAAGCATAATGAGGAAACCCTAGGTCAAACCTACAAGTGCTATCGAAATGGTTAACACAGCCAATATCTGTACCTAAGAAATCCTTTTTATAGAAGTGAATTACGTTTCCTGTGTCAGATGTGTATAGTCAGCCCAACAATGACTTTTTAGTATGTATGGTATAATAGATTACAGATTTAAAAATTAACCAAACAGAGAGGGTTATAAAAATACTGAAAGCAAAAACCATTCCCCCTGCGTTGCAGAACCTGTCTCGAGGTGCTTAGCATGACTCGCTGATGTCTGGTTTTGCTGAATAAGCGTCTTATCAGAGTCAAGCCCTTGTTCTTCATGACAGTGCAGCCAGGCGGTAATTCAGCATGATCATGCCCTTGCAGGACAAGACTAACTAGACAGCTGGGGTTATTTTAGGATTGTGCTAAGCATAAGTACTGTGTGAGGCTAGAGAAGAATTGCATCCAAAAATCATCAAGCAGAGCAGAACTGACTACATCAGACTGCTCCGTTTCGTTGATTGAAATATTTTAGAACTTGTTTCCTTTGTAGTATCAAAATTGTCTTCATTTTGCTGTAAAAATGATGGTGAAATGAAGCAGTAGCTTTGAAATCTGTAATAGTTATCACCTATTGGCTCTGCTCATGAATTCCTTCCTCACATCCTGCAGTATTCAAGCCTTGGCCTATACTTCCCCTGAGCAGGAGTTCTGCAGTTTTCCGCTCTTAGTTGAGACTTGGGAATTTAGATGATATCTCATCAGGCTTGCAGATTCATTTGAGGCTTGGATTATCTGGGGGAGGGTCTCTAGGAAAGGGGCCTGGAGGCTTAAGCTACCCAGTCTCCTCAACTGTTGTTCACAGAATCTGGAAGGAAGCCCGGATACATAGATATGCATTAGAGTGGTGCGGAAGGAGATGCTCACAGTGCTCTTGGCACACCTGTCCTGTGTGTTTAAGCCCGTACTCACCTGCTATTACTCTCTTTCTTTTACCATGGGTATGAGCAACTCTTGTTTTACCTGTCTTTCTTCTTAACTTGTGTGTCCTGTACTGATTATTCCATATATATTCTTGATAATCAGAGTAATTTTCATCAAGCCCTTGGAATTACTGGGTTTTTTTTACTGGAGTGTGAAAATTACCTGGATTCAAACCTCTGTCTTCAGAAAGTAGAAGCAGTTGGTTACATGCTAACTACTGATGCAAAGGAGATATAAAAATTCTCCCAGCTAGATGCAGAGAGCTGATCTCTTCTGTTCTTTGCTTAAGTGCCTGATCTAGTTGAGGCAAAATCTTTAGTGAATTTAGCTAGAAATACATGTATTTGTTGTGCAATACGTGTTTCTATTTACAAAAGCCAGTCTGTCAAAGATCAAATCTCTTCTCCAAAGCACAGTGAGTTTACGGGACTTTTATTAAAAGAAAAAACTCCAGGAAGGAGTGAATTAATTATTTATTTCTATTTAGCATGAGGGTAACAATTATATCCTCTGTTTTCTTTCTTCGCCTTTCTTCAAGTACTATAGTGGGAAATGGGTTTGTCTATGTTTTTCCTAAAGAGGGAGTTGAAAAGAGAACTCTTGACCTGAATATAATTTAATGAAATATAATATCCATAGTAGTAGGTAATAGTATAGGAGCTGTCTGTAATTTGTGATGTTTATCCATAAGTATCTGCGTGTACAGTGTCATATACACCTTTTGCTTAGTACACTTTTTAATGAAGTTGTTTTCAGTTCTTCAGGGGAGGTGAAGAAAGCTCTGTAATCAAATGTTAGGCAGACAGGAAGGCATTAGCAGCCATGCTCAGAATGATTTTTCTTCTGCAGTTCAGTAAGCTTCTTACTGAACTAAACAAAAAGCTGTGGAACCTACATTACAGGGCAGAAACTAACCAGTAATTACATGAGATTGTTAAGATTAGTAAATTAAAACTCTTGTGTTCTGTGCAGGCTGTAGCTGGGACACACAAAACCACATTTGTCTCTTAGAAAATAAAATACCTCTAAGAATCCAGCATTTTGTATTTTTTAATATATTGCTGTGTTCTATTTAGAACTTTATTACTTTGCACCATTGTAGTGAAGCGATCAAAGGAAAAAAAGGTTGTTTGAATTGGCTTAAACCAAATCTCTGCATAACACTTATGTGAAAAGTGTATTATTTCCTGTGTTGTTAACTGCTGCTGTGTTGCTCTTGACTTTTTGAAAAGATATTTCTCTAATGGTTTTGTATAATTTAATGTTACCATTTGGGGTTTTTTAAAATTGTTTCTGTAAATTATTTTTTTTTTGAATCGTACATCTTTGTTTATGCCTTGCTGCAATTCTGGATGTGGGAGGTATGTGACAGCATGAAATCCTGCCTGGATTTTTTAGGCTGTGTATCAGAATGCTGCCACCTCAGAGGAAATACCAACATTTCATGTACTGTCTTCATCCCAGTCATCAGCAGCTCCTGGGGACGTCCTTCAGGCATTGTGTTCCAGCCTTGTCCGGAGAAAGAAGACGTTGCTGAGCGGCTGGTCCCGGTTTCTGCCCAGCTCAGAGTGGTTTCTGTTTCTCCCTCAGACAGAAAATGTTGCTTCCTTGCATAATTCACTTATAACTGCGGATCTGACTAGTAAAAGTGAACTCTCCCTCTTGATTTTTTTAGCTGTACTTAAAATATGCTGTTCAGTGAGAGAGGCAAAAAAAAAATCAGAACTTTATTACTATCAACAGAATTTCTTAAAAATTGGGGTTTTTTAGAGAGCTTCAGCAGTTATACTGACAAAGCCTGCATTTGAAAGAGTAGAATACTGTTTTTATAAGTGCAATTTTAAATTTACTCTTTCTTATTGAGCATAGTGAATCAAGAGATGTAAAAGAACGCAGCATGTCTGCTCTTTCCAGAATAAATGGAAGAGATCAGTAGGGCTGTATGTGGAATTAAATAGTTTTCTCATTCTTCTTGTAACTCCTTTAAAAAAAAAAAAACAGCAAACAAACCAAACTAAACAAACAACTACTTTAGATATAAGGTATCGTATATGTTTATTTTGTTGCTTGCAATTTTCGAGGGGAATAAGTCCATATATGTTACTAGTTTTAAATATTTTCATTAGTGAAGAAATTATTTATAAAACCAAAAGTTTGATTTTTGTTAGCTGAAAAAAGTGGCAATCCGTTGTTTGTTTCTCAGGATAATACTCATTCTTCTTTTTATTATTTACTGTTTTTTAAAAGTCTTCTGAGTGTCCTTCCTGGATTATAAAGAAAATAACTTGGAGTCACTTTTGAGACTGAAGATGCTTGTATTTGATTGCTTGTATAAAATAAGGATTGTGACATGGATCTAGCCAGTGTCGGTAAAAGTTTATTACACCTAGTTTTGATAGTACAAATTATTATCTAAGGTCATTCTTCCCTCTGTTTGTTTAAGTAGTTTGCACTTCATTAATGATTTGCTAGAAACATTGAAAATGAGACTCAGTTAACTAATTGTAAATAATTTACTTTTCCTAATGTATTTATAATGTATTGAGCATATTGGCAGTTCTAGCAACACTTCAGTGGCTTTCTCTCTCCGCTGGCAATCCACTTTATAGGTGTTTTCCAGAGAAGCTGATGATCCAGCATGGGGGGTGTGAAGGCTGCTAAATTCTCTCTGGGCAGTTCCAGTGGTTGCTTTTCTTGCAGGCCGGTCTCAGAGCACAGGTGTGGTAGCCAGGGAATGGCTCATGGATCAACAGCTGGGGAAGATGCTGCTTTCACACCTGCTGGGAGTTTCCTTGGTTGTCAGCCCTCACATGGAAGGCATTGTCCTCCCCGCAGGCAGGGAATGAAGGGTGGAAACAATGCCCTTGTGCAGCAGGCAGTGTGGAAGGTTTTTTTGGAAAGTTCATCTGGGTTTTTTTTTTTTTTCAAGCTCAGTTTAAAGGCACAGAAAAGGCACACTACTACTTTTTGAGCATAGAGCATGATAGGGGATACACATGATAGCGTCACCCCAAGACATTCAGTTCTTGATCAGCCTGGGTGACTCCTAGCACACTCCTAGCAGTAGCATTCTCTATGAGGCCACTCTTATGTCTGGCTGGAAAACGCATTTTTGTGCACTACCTCCTCTTAAAAAGCAAATCCAGCGTTTTCTTGCTGTGTTAATGTCTCCTTTTCATTTTTTTGGAGAGGTTCTGAAAATAGCACAAGGTTTTAACCCAGGTGCCATTCAGACTAGGCAAGATGTAGCAAGGAAAGATTAGAGCAATGACTCTGGATGTCAGAGATGATCCAGATGTTCCCTTCTTTCCTGTGTGTTACACAAGCTAAACTACCTTTCTGCAGTCTGAACTGGGAACTCCTACCAGAACTGCATGGATTTGTATGGCTGACCCAGGCTCTGCAATCTCTCACAAGGATTTGGGGGACTGTACTCGTAGTTAATGTGATACTTTGAACGTTCCTCTGCACTGCATTGCTGGGCCAGCCGAGGAGTGGTTTGTGCATCCCTGTGTAGTGTTGCTGCACTGCACACTGGAGTGCAGGCTCCTCAGGAGGCTGGACACAGGCAATACTCTTTTCCTTCTTAAATACTTTGAGTGGTGGGATTCAGCTGCCCAGCAGTTTGCTTCACTCACCTAGGAGCTTGTATCAGTATTTGTCCATAAAGGTCTGTAAGTAAGCTCCTAAGGCGTAATAATGGTGGTGGAAAGGAGTTTATTCAGGCTGAGTCCATCAGCAGTGGCAGCAGTAAGGAGGTGCTGATTCATTGCCCAGCTGCTGCTGCTACTGGGAGCACACATGGAGTCTGTGACAGACAGGGCTCTCAGGTCATACCCAGGGTCCAAGGAGAATAAGCTTGTCCCAGGAAGCTGTCAGCTTCAGTTTTGTGAATGTCTGTTAAGTGTAGTTTGCCTTTTTTTGTGAAACAAAGCAACTTAATTCCTTTTAAAAAACGGTTATGTGCTGCTGCCTGCTTCTGAGGTCAGCATCATCACTTGCATTGATGATATAAACACTAAGAGCAGCACACAGTCTGAATCTGTTCTTCTTTTTCCTGCTGGGAATTCTGGAATAAATGATGTGCCTGAACTACCTTAACTGTTATGATTAGATAGCATATTGCTCTGTGACTCATGTTGTTCATCGCTGTTACCATGGCTGTACAGCTACCTTGTGAGATGTTTATATGAATATTTTTTTGTAGTATTGAAGTGATGGTGTTAACAAGTGTTGGGGATCTTTGTTTGCGTTGTGAGCTGTGTTTAAAGATTTTAAAAATACTGTCTTTGGAAATTGTTCTGATCTATGGGAAATCTTGCTTAATACTTAGAAAGCTGTTTCTGTTTTTCTTATCATGAAGCAGAAGGAAATGTTTAGCTGTAGGCACTGCCTCTAAAAACCACCATCATTTTGTTATTCAATCACACGAATCTAATGTAAATCCTGGTTGTCATCCTCTTTTTTTTTTGTTATTGTGTTGGGTTTGGGGCGGGGAGATTGTTCGTTTATTTTGAACTATTACAAACTGTGAAATAGCCATCGTCTTTATATATATATATATATATATACATAAATAAAACACCAAAAGAAGTGTACCTCTTCTTTTAACAGAATGTATATTGTTTTAAACCTAGTTGAGTATATATAGCTATGGAACCTACATTACAGCTGCATAACATAACGAGTTTACTAGAAGAAAAATAGATGTTTTTCTATCATGTTGGGTTTTTACTAAAGATTAGTATAATCATGTCTTCTTCCTGGATTAGGACTTTAAATACAGATAAACTTTCACATATTAATGCAGCATTTTCACGATGATGAAGGTTGTTTAGCAGGCAGTTTCAGCTTTTATTTTCAGTACAAATAACATTGATCAGACAGGGGGTTTTGGTTTTGCTATGGGTGACAAATTTAAAGGATCTTTTTAGCTCTGTTAAAAGTGATGTGATGTTTGAATCACTAAACTTGCTTATTCTGTTCACTTTCAGTTCTTTAAATTCGGTTTTAAATTTTACAGAAGTTATTTTAATTTGCAATTTAATCTGTGTTCTCCAGTCTGTTATGTTTGTTTTCATTTGTTTTTCATTTTAAAAGTGTCAGCCAGACAGAAAACTTGTAGCATTTACAGTTTTGGTCTTTTCATCTTTGTGGCTGTGTTCAGGAGCAATACATAAGAAAGTGATCTTTTGATTTGCAAACTGATCAGGTGTTGGTGCTTCTCATTGTAGAGTGCTCACTTGGCCATGATCGATACCCTCATGATGGCTTATACTGTGGAGATGGTCAGCGTTGAAAAAGTCATCACATGCACTCAGCAGTATTCAACCTTCTTCCAAGCTACAGAAGTACCCTATGACATTGAGGATGCTGTCATGTACTGGATAAACAAGGTATGAGTGCTGGAAAAGCAAACTGGGATTGGCTTTGTTGTCTGTATGATTCGATTAGAGATGAGAGGCTAGGATATGTACTTAGGTATGTAGGTATGTCAGGACTGTTCTGACACAGACTGTTCCTTCATCTGCTGTTTTTGGAATATAAAAAGAAAAGTTTGCAGAAATAAGTTAAACATGTCTGAGCCAAATAAATGGGAAGTCTAAATTAAAACTGTAATATATACTACATATGACTTCTTAGGTGTCACTGTCATGTTGAGATGCCACGGTGCCCGCTCAAGGGTCTCTTTTTGGCTCTTTATAAGTTGTCATCTCATTGTGTTCTTTGTCATGATTTAAACCCAAAGGTATTCTGTTTGTTTGAACATATCTTGCTTGCAGTGATCTACCTTCACTGCATAATCAAATCAAGTAACAAGGATACCCTGTTAATCAAATGTGACTGAGCATAATAAGGGACAGGCTAGTTTGTACAATGTCAAGCTAACAAGCAGTGACCTTAGACTGCATCCGAGACTGACGTTTGCTGGTTTTGCTTCAGGGCTATAGTGTGAAATGTTTGGTTTATCTTTTTAGTTAACTCTGTGTTCGTGATTTATAGACCTTTTGAAAAACTTCTAATTTCTGTGACTTGTTTCTTAGAACAGACAACTGAATGAGCTATTTTGTCTCTAGGTAAATGAACATTTAAAAGACATCATGGAACAGGAACAAAAACTAAAAGAGCATCACAGTGCAGAATCTGCAGGAGGTCAAAAGGTAGGGTGTAGGAGTTAATATATTTTAAACAAGAATAAGCATTTATCTGTAAACAGACATTGCAGACATTGAACTTTTAACTGCTTGTTAAAGAAAGCAAATTCATAGTATTCATTTTGTTATTAGTTTTATCATTTCCATGAAAATACCCATTTAAAAGTAAAACTAACAGAGTTGCACTTTTTACAGCCAGTTGTCCTTTCTGACAAATAAATCTTTGATAGCAGGGAAATATCTGTTACATTAGTGCGAAGAAATTTAAGATTAATGGATACTTTAGAGTGAATTAAAACCCCAGACAGATCTGATATGAAAAAGACTGGAACTTTTTTCGTGATTTTTAATAGCTTTTTCTTTGTGTATTGCGTGAGTCTCAGAAGAGAGAGCTGTATGTGATATCATGGGAAGGATTGCTCTGGCTATGATCCAAAATACTGGTTGATTACAGGTTTTATTATATATACAATAAAAACAGATTATGTTTGGTTCCCTTTCCTAACAGGATTTTTTTCTTTTGTTTGCAGAGCTCAGTTAATTAAGTAGCATTATATACCCATCAAAATACGTAGGGATAGCAGACAGTTCCAGAGTATGTAAAATTACTTGCTTCAGAAAGATCCTTTACCCTGTTGTGATGTAATTATTATTGAAGAATTGGTAATCAGTTTGAACACCTTTTGGTATTATCCCTGCACTTGAATGCAGAACAGATTTCCAAGCTACTGCAAGGCTGTAATCTTCCTTCCCATCCTGGCCTGTTCTCACGTAAGCTGCTGCCTCCCTTTCAGTGCCACTCTGAAGCAGTGGCGGCTTACCAGCCTGGATTAGATGTTCAGCTTCAAAAAACATGAATTTAGTGAATATCTTTGCATTTGTAGGGGTTTTTTTAAATGTAAGGAATGGCAATGAAGGCTCATTAGGATGTGACTCAGCAAAAGAAAATGGTGGTTCTTCCAATAATACTGTGACCCTGGTGCGTATACCCTGCCATGGAAAATTTAAACAGAGGCCAGGGAGATAACCTGTGTTCCTCTGTCCTCTAGCAGTTCTTCTTTTTCCTGAAAATATTAGTAGGAAGTTGTATGTGGTTTTTAGGTCATCTTGGAAAGATGAGAACAATTTTGAAAATCAAAAGTGCATGAGAGTCTTAATATGGTAAACAAATATATATCAAAGTGAAAATTATTATCAGGGCAATTCCATAAAATTGTCTGTATTTGTAAAAATCCAGTAATATTTATTTTCACTTACAGTTTGCAATGTATATTAGGAGTAAAAATAATTAGGAAAATTATTATCAGGGCAATTCCATAAAATTGTCTGTATTTGTAAAAATCCAGTAATATTTATTTTCACTTACAGTTTGCAATGTATATTAGGAGTAAAAATATAACATTTTTAGTTTATAATTTATCTTCACTGACAACATTTTTAAATCAATTGTTGAAAGACTTATGTACTCTGTAACTGATGCCATAAATGAACTCAGTGCAATAACACATTTACCTAAAAATGGTATTGTGGTGTTTTAAATGAATTGTGAAGCTGTAACACACCGCAAGAGCCCAGTTCTGTTGGCCAAGGTACAAATGCATTTGCAAAATAGCAAAATCATGCAACAGTTGCCATATCATGGAAAAAGTGTGTATTTAAGGCCATCTCTTCTGTACACTGAATTTTTGATACTATTATCCCAGGTACATGTTATGTTTTTTGCCTCACTAGGGATTCAGCTGCATAAATTACATTGTCAAGTGAGGTATTCCGTGCTTGGGGGTTGTATTAGCATGAGGGCTATTTAACTCCAAGTTTTCTTTGAGAAACTGTTCAACTGATGGCTAATTTACTATGAAATCGCAGCTTTTCTTTTAGTCATGTGTCTCACACTGTTTCCCAAGTTTCCACTTACTTTTCCTAAAGGTAATGGTCATTGCATGCATGCAAACATCTGAGGTTTAGAAACACATGAAACATCCTAACTGAACCCTGTACTTCTTCACTGAGGGTTATACTGAATGTTGGCTTTACAAGGAAAACTAATGCAGATGCACTGGATGGGTCCATTGCATCAAATCAAGTTGGCCAGCATTTCTGACAGGAGTTCCTGTTAAATTATCATGTGGCTCCTGTCAAGCACCTCTTAGTGTTGATTGCCAGATGCCCAGGTGTTTTACACTGATTATCTGTCTCCATATTGCATCCGTCCGTGGATTCCTGCTTTAAAAGCACAGAATCACTGATGGTATTGGCCTTACCTCTGCACCTCAGCAAAGCTGTGAAATAACTGCAGCTGAATTTCTGTACCAGGTTTGGGTGTGGTTGAAATATGGATATAATTTTTCATTTCATGTTGTGCTTGGGTCACTAGTAACGATAAATATTCTTAGATTAAAAAAAGGTGAGCAGGGGGAAAATAAATTCTGTCTTTGTATTAACTAAAGCTCTATTACATTATTTTCCATTTTTGGGAAAAATTAAACTATGCTTCTATATATTTATTTAGCATTTTCTATGCTCACATTACGGTTGTAGCTTAATTCTCAGTATCTGACTGGTTTTATTTTCTTTCTTTGATGTTTTTAAATTCCTAACTGCTGGTTCTATTTGTTTTTTATAACTTAGCATGAAGGGGAACTGGAATATTCCATTGTTCAGCTTTTCTGTCTTCCACCATCATTTTCAGGCTGGGGCTTTTTAATTTAGGTTCTCCATGTTACCAAGGCAGTTAGCAGTTCAAATGGTGAACTCCATTTGAAAATTTAAGAAGCTTTGCTATCTCCCTTTTTCTAGGCAAAACCTTTGTTTATTTAAGTTTCAGAGTTTCCAAGGTATGGTCAGTCTTGAACCTGAACTAAATTTAAATTCTGAATGCCCCTTCTGCTGATTAGAGATGGCCAAGCACACATGGGAAGAATAGATAATTTTAGTCGATAGGGAAAGCTTTTCTTTATTTTTAATTTCTGGCCAAGAAGCAGTAAAATTAGGTACCTAAAAGGTGAAACAAAGTTAACAAGTAGATTTTTTTAGTGATTTCATAATTCCCTACAGTTATACATTTGTAAATTAATCAATCGTGAAAAATAATTTCACTGTAACCCTCAAGCCTGCCAAACTGTGTTGTTACAAAACTGGTGAATCTTTTTGCAATGAACAGTAAAGTTCTACATTTACAAAAGGTTTGAACATCAAATACAGGTTATTAGATAATACAAATGATAAGATATACCTGTTTTCTATTTCTGGGTAGATAGAATCAGTATTAACAGATTATGAGGTTGCTTTTGTTTTCTTTCCCTGTCTTCTGCTACTAGCTGTCTGTAGAAGATAAGAGAGGAAGGAGTATGTATGATTTTTAGTTCCAGGTAGTCCCCTGTGGATCTTGATCAGCTGGTGATTTGTGGTAACCTCATCTTTTTCTGGTAGAGTCTCTGCATCTCTTTTCAGAGTTAGGATTTCAAGTTTTGTAGTGAATAGCTTTGATTTTCAGGCTTCCACTGAATATGTAGTGAATGTACAGTTGCACTGGTTAAACTGCTGATTTTCAGTGTAGTTGGAGCTTTCCCAAAAACATGTTACTCTTCTGTCTGCTTCTGTGCTTTAGACTGAATCACTCTTAACAGATTTAAGTCAAATGCAAATCCTATGAAAGAAACAAATGTAACTTCATTTAAGTACCTGGATTCTTCAAGCTTTTTTTAAGATCGGTTTAAACAGTGCAACTTCTTGTGTGAAGATAAAACACTAACACTGTAGTTCCACTTTCAATTTAATGTTTTATAAATCCACACTGCTAGCAAAAGCTAACCTGTCAAGAAGAAAAGTTTGCAGCAGAATCAGCTTCTTGATCCAATTGGTGCACAGCTGCATGAACACAAATGCTGGTGCAAGGAAGATAGCAGAAACAACAGTTAGTGAGAGGCATGACTATGTTGTTTTGGCACCATAAAATGAGTTTATATGGAAATAAATTCATCATAGCCATTTTTAAAACTTCTTGTTAGTGGGGATAGAAAAATCATCGTGTAAAACCGTAGGCTTTCAACCTGAGGGACTATTTTGTTCTTTCAGCTTCTTTTTTTTGTTGTTTTGTGGGTTTTTATTTTGGTTTTGTCGTTGTTATTTTAAACATTGGGAAGAAGTCAGCCAGGATTCTCTGCTTAGTTTGTTTCACAGTGACTGATTTTTATGAAGTTCCAGGGCAAAAAAGTTTATTCTTGCTGATCTAAAGTGACAGTTCAACAGCCACTGAATTCCCAGATTGTCCAAGAGACTTCAGCTTTTCTTTATCTCTTTTCCTTTAAGTGGCCTTACAAAATGTATACTTATAAATGCTATGGTCTCTTTGCATTTAAATTTGATTATCTAAAGTCTTTCACCCCTTGGAAGCATATTCAGTCATCTCAACCAGAGTTTCAACCAAGTGGATAGGTGGAAGTCTATATTGGATTACTGGTTTTGAGTTCTGTTACTGTTATGCAGAGCTGGTCTTTGGAATTGAAACGAATGTGTGCTTTCTTTCAAAGAAAGATTTACTTCCTCAGCCTAGTGTTAAATAGACATTGGTGGACTTTTTGAGTCCAGGTCTGAAATAACACTGCACCTTGATAAATGCAAGAAGAATGTTCCCGTCAGTGTTAAATAGAATAATAGGCAGCCTAGGTCTGATCTCAGCCAATTTAGCCAAAACCTTGCTTTATGATATGGTTTAGAATTCCTGATTGCAGTTGAAAATGAAGACAATTTGTTTTCAAATTTGCATGTTTTTCCATACACTGACTATATTTCAGTGAGATGACAGGAAACTGAACCCATGGAAAGTGCTTTAGTTGGGTGTGACAGAAATGTCCAGAGCCACACATGGACATGCATCTTGTAGTGGATTTCTTCTAAGTGCCCTTGGGAATCTCCACTGAACAATCTAGTTAAATGGAGGAGAAGGATGTTGAGAATAGCTGTGGTACTAATGCACACCCATTAATGCACAATAGCTTTTTTCCATAAAAGCTCTCTATCTTACTACAGTTGTTTTCAAGGTTTCATAGAAGCACAGTATTTTAATAACATAAAATAATAAGGTTCCATAGCAGTTTGTTCCCTGGTAGTTTTAAACTACATTTTTACCATTTCTAGAAAATATTTATCTTCATTAGTAACAAACTAAATTCTTTTCATGCACTTTGGTAATGGTTTTTAAATTTTATTTTTCCTACAATGAAATCAATGGAGTGGTGATGTTTTCTGTGTGTATTTATAGTACTGGTACATAATATTTTTATTCTTAATACCAGAAATATTATGTCAGATTAGTGCACAGAGTTGCAGAAAAAATCAGTGGACTTCAGATTAGTATTTTTTGATCAAATAATGAGTTTAGAGTTTTGTGTATGAATTGTGATAATTCCTCTGCCAGTAGTCAAAACTCCATCTACATTTCAGGTCATTGCACATCATGCAGCTGATGCTAATGTGGTTTGTCATTGTTAAAATATAACTGCCTGTACCTCTTGTTGTCCTGAAAACTGTCATGATTGTTTAAAAATATTGTTGAGTATTACTGTTTGGCTTGAAGTAACTAACACAAGCTTCACTGCAGTTGGGTGTACTGTACTACAGTGTGTTTATCCCTTTTCTCATTGCTTTAGCTTCCCTGCTTCCCCAAGTGTGCTGCTAGAGTTCATTTTGATACTTGTGATATCATGACTTCAAGTCTCAAATGAATTCTCCAGTTGGATTGCATATGTAGAGTACAATTAGATGTGTGAAAGCATTTCATAAAACTGCATTGATCTGACAATCTTAGCTGTTCATGTGGGAAAATTATAACGTTGATCTACAAAGACTGCAGACGTATTTCTCCAGTGTTATTGCTGCTAATTAGCTCAATACTCAGAGGTTACAGTGCACTTATGCTTGCCATTAAGTTACAACTCACTGTTATACAAAACTGAGAATGTTAAAGAAAATTGCTTTATAAAAGTAATTTATGAAATCTGATAAAATGTTCCTTTTTTTTTCCCCTTTGCTTTTTGCTTTTATCCTTTTTTCCTACTGCTTCCTCTGAAGTCTCCTACCAAATGGTTTTGGAAACTGGTTCCTGTAAGTTTGCCCAACTGCTTCACTTTGATCAAATTGCTTATTTTGGGAATGGCTTTGTCCATGTCATGCTGGTCTAATCATTCATTTCATTTATCTGTATGAGCTAATTTTATAAGAGATTGCCCTGCAAAGGAGTGCCTACTGCAGAAGCCTGTTTTGCAAGGTAATCTGTGCAAAAGAAATGTGAGATGATGCTGGATAAGGAATTAGTTTTCAAGAAGTCAGTGGCTTTGTACAAGGCAGTGCTACCTGTTACTAACTCATGTGAAAGGATCAGGGTATTTGCAAACTACTTTTTCATAAGCTTTCAGTAAGCACATGCTATTTGATACCTATTCTCTTTTAAAAAGAGACTTGCAGAAGTAGTTTTTAATTGTTGATGCTACATGGAATCTGCAATCATATTTATTTTAAACATATGCAATCATTACACCATTCATCTGGAATTCCCCATTTTTTCAGCTGATTTAAGACTGCTGTTAATCTGTCCCCACACAAAATGACCCAAAGCAGCCTACTTTTATTGAGATTATAATTTCACTAAAAGTAATAAATAACTTTCCATGTCTGCAATAATAATAAAGTTTGTTTTCTCTGTGCTGTGTCACCTTGGGGTTATCATTACTTTCCTCTATCATGTGGAATTCACACTTGATGTGCATTCAAATTGTTTATTTGGCAACAGGTTTGGCTGGGAACAGCTGTTTAGGTATATGCAGAATTGCATACTTCTGATCTGAATTCCAAAGAACTAACTCCCGTCTGTCATTGCTCTAAAGATTACCAAATAATGGATCTAACAGTCCCTCAGATATTTGTTGTCGTAACGAATAGAAGATTGTTCTTACATTGCAAAAGAAATTGAAAATAACAAGGCAGTTGCATGTAGGCAACAAGAAAAATTACTCTGTGTCTGGAAAACCAATTTAAAAATGCTGTTTCCAGCAGCCTAAGCAGTGTTCAGATTCCTGACATTCTCTATGGGCAATTGCTCTCTAAAGCTATTTATTACAGTTGTGACACACACAGATACTCTGCTCTTCACAGTATAGCCCTTTAATTTTGTTTTGGGATTAAGGTAGTGTAACTAAATGGAGGGAATAATGCAAAAAACGAATTAAGATGGACTGTGATATCACAAATTTTTTGTCTTATTTTGACAAAATAAGGCTACTTCAAAACAGTTTCAGAATGTTTGTGTTCTGGTTTAGTCTAGGGTGTTCGTTTACTACTGATTCTCTTCCTTTGCATAAAAATGATATTCAACTATAAAATAGTCAGTCTGTTGAGAAGCTAGCTCCAGGTTGCCTGTCAGTTACCCATAAACAACTTGAATTAGCGGTATTTATGTTACTTTGTGTTGTTAGTTCAGTAGAGATGCAGTTAAACCCCAAGTGCTGCTGAGAATACTCAGGCTGCTCTATCACTTCAGCCAGTCGTCTGTCTCTTCCATTTATAATAGAGCATGTTTCATAGTGACAGATATTCCTGAGCATACAGGCAACTAAAAACTCTGATAAGTGAATTTATAGCATGTTATCTACTGTATGGTAAATGTGTAAGAGTATTCATTATTAATGATTAACTCTGAATACACACAAGCACTTGTGACAGAGTAGCTGGTGTGCTGTTGGTTCATCTTTAGCTGACCTTGTTTGTAGGCAAGGTACAAGACTGTACCTAGACTAGTTTAAGTGGAATAAGCTCAAAGATGCTAAATTGGGATGGTTTAGGATCTCAGAAACAAGATGCCTGTTTAGCATTTATGTTTCAGTTAGCTCTAGAGCTTTATAATGAATGTAGAAGTTCGTCTTTTGCATTATTGCATATATATTTAGTAGCAAACACTGCAGCTGATGAGAAGAGTTTCTTCAAATGGAAGTTTATTTAAAATGCAGTGTAATTACCAGTGTCTTTCAATTTTTCCATATAATTTCTTTTATCTTTTCGACCAAATTGAAACATGATGCCTGCTACACACTAATGAACCTAGCAGATCAGGTTATATGAGTTTATTTTTCCTGAAGTAGTGTGCCTGGCATTCTCTACGATGAATTAAATCTCTCTGTCCCCTTCAAAGATATGACACAGTTTCTAACACGGGTGGGTACTGTTCATAAGGCCAGTGAAGGCATCATCAAAGTGCAGTGTACTTTTTCACAGGATTTACTGTGGAACACCACTGTATTGTCAATTTCAAATATTTTTGAATGCTCCATTAAAAGATGCTATTCAAAAGAATATGTAAGTTAAACAGAGCTTGTTGGGCCATGATGTTAGTCCGTCTGTATCCTATATCTGTTACCATAATTCATGCTTAATCATAATTAAATTGTGGTATTTCATAGACATAATTTCAGTCATTTTGAGGAGTACATACATGGATGTAATAACATGGAATTTGAAACACAGAGAGTTTTCATCGTAGTGGGTCACTGGATTGCTGTAGAGTGAGAAGGAATAAACTTTCACTGCAAGTATAATTGGCCTATTTGATTAGAGATACTAGGGAGTATTAAGAACATGGAGAAAAGAGTATTAATAATGCATGACAGGAACATGATTTTTGTTTGGTGTTAATGTTTCCTCTAGCACACAAAAATGGGATTTTCATTTTTATACAGCATATTTGACACACAAATACCACTACACTGAAAGCATGAAGTAACAACTAACTCTCAGGGGGTTTTTTTAAATATTAATTGGTTGAGGTATAAGTTCTCTGGCCCAAATGCAAGCCCTTTATTTTTCTAGAACTGATGTGGCTGCTGTTGCCAGATTAGGCTTTTACTTCTTAGGCCAGTTAGGGGACACTGACGTTCACTGAGATAACCCCACGTGATCCTGACAGAAATCCAGTGACAGTAAGTACAGCCCTCAGGGTTAGTCTGTGGTTCCACAGCCGTTTTTGTGTGCAAAGATGGCTTAAACAATTCCTACCCCACCCGTAAAACCTCAATCCCTGCTCATGCACTCGTTCACTGCAGAAACAAAGGAGTTGCTGTAGCTGGGCCAATGGTTTTGCCGTACAGTCCCATCAGCAATTGTGCCAGCACAACCAGAAGACGGAGAGTAGGAGGTAGGAACAGTCAGTTTTAGCCGTGCTGGGAAGAGTGACTTCCATAAAGACTTCTCAGAGTCCCTACAGGGAGACTTGCAGTTCAGTGTGTATGGATGGATTTAAATAGCGCAAGACTAGCCCAGGAACACTCTCCTACTCGAAGGTAGTTCTGTGGTATGAACAGAGAAGGAACCCTTCGCTACTGTTTTAAAAATGTCTTAGTAAATAATACTAACAAATTAAAATCTATATCACTTTCTTCCACCTCCACTTGTTTTCCCAGGAAGAAGTGGGAAAAAACTAGGAATGATGTTAAGCCCATTTTTTCAGTAAGCCCTCCTCTCCTATCAGAGGAAAAAAAAAATTTAAAATATATTCACTGTAGATAAGTGCTATCTCAATATTCTAAACTAATGATCTCTTTATATGCTGACTTGATTTCCAAAATATTTCCATTTATGACTGGGTCACTGCATGGTCCATTAATATTTCTCTATGTTTATGAGTGCTTATAGTGGCACATGCTAGTAATAAAAATGGATTTGATCAAATGCAGATTTCCTTGTTTCTGAATTTGTCGTTAAGCCAGTTATATGAATGAGATTTTGGGCAAGATGCTTAGGTGTGTTAACTTCAGAGTCATGTGATTTGCCAGTAAACTGAAGTTGCACTAGCTAAGGATTTGTCTCAGTGTGTTTGCACACAGATCATTTCTGATTGTATAATAATGACTGTTAAATTTTATTAAGGTATATAATGTTATTTAATTCAGTGTGCTATACAGAGATCATCAAAACTTGGTAATTTTGAAGGAAAAGCTCAGTATTAGCATTGTTCCTTTCCTCTTAGATATTATTTATCCCATTCAAAATGTAACATAACATGAATAGTTTTAAGAAATATAATACTGAGAATATTCAGCTATTTCTTGAATACTGCTTTTTCACTAACAGTATAAAACCTACAGTGTGAATATGTTTCTTCATATGTTTCAGAGCCTTTGTTTGTCTAAATTTCTTCATTTCAAATTGTAGGCTCGTTACCGGAAGGAGCAAACGTTGCTTAAACAGCTGCCCTGCATTCCATTGGTGGAGAATCTGCTGAAGGATGGTACAGATGGTTGTGCCCTAGCAGCCCTGATCCACTTCTACTGTCCAGATATCATTAAACTGGAGGGTACGTCTGGCGTCTCTCGGCTTGTAGACGTGACCATAAAAGTTCAAATGTCTGTGTTTAAGGAAGATGCTTAAATGCGATATACAGCAGGCACAATTTGAATATGGTGGGTTTAATATAAACTTTGTGCCTATTTCTTTTTTACATTTAAATAAAAGGAGCCAAGATGTCCTTCCCTGGTGCACTTGCTTTTATGTTGTCACACTAAAACAAACATGCCTGAAACTACCTGCTAAACTCTTACTCTTGAATCTGCATAAGTGCTTTTTGTGAATCTGAGCAGTTACAGATATAGAACTTGGAAGAGTTTAGAGTTAGGCTGTGCATAGCTGCACTGCGTGGCAAATAGTTGCTCTGTATTCTGGGCTTTTAGTTCACCTGAGACCTACCCGTGTCATTTACAGAGTAACCAGAAATGTACAGTGTAGAACGTATTGGTGTCCTGCTGTTCTGCAATAGCAATTGTCTGTGATGATGGGCAGCTTCATCTCATTCTTTTGCTCGGCAGCCTGGGTAAGGTTATACCTTCCTCTTGGCAACTAAGAGCTGTAAAATGTCTTGGCAGCTAACACCCATCATTTTCTGCCTGTGTTCTTTCTATGATACCTTTGATGTCGTGGGAACACTTATACAGAAACATCCTGAGAAATCCAGGAATGTGAAGAAGGATTTAGAGCTTGCTAAGGACTGAAATCTGGAATTCATATACACAACTACTTTATAGGGAGCTTCCAGCACAGTAGGCGTTGAAGATGAAAGGCACTAAGATGCATTCATTCACCTTTCTTCTGCAGCTTGTGAATTTTGATAAATAGAACTTTCAATTTACATAAACATTGCAGCCAAATGCATACTATTATATGTGATTAGGGAAGAGCTAAAACCTGGGTGGTGTTGACTGGGGTAACACCTGGTCCCTCTGTCCTGTTCCAGCGTGGCTGAGAACACAGACAGTCTGAGAGGTCCTGTGTCACTTGCGTGACCAGTACATTCCTCCAGCACCTGACTTGAAACAGGGCAAGGCACATGTCATCTTTGGAACTTTAGTTTTAATATTCTTGTTAGGTGTCCTGACATCATCTTCCCTAAAGACACAAATGTGCATGTCATTGTCTCAGAAGTAAATTCAAAGGTACTCCAAAGCAACTGGGAACACTTTAATAAGATTTTGCTCATCTTCCATGTATTTAGGTAATATAATTTTTGATGCATGTTGAATTTTACTGAGATTTGGTTCTGTATTGAAATTGAAGAAGGCAAGTAATAAAAATACATATGCAAAAATGCTTAAAAATGCAGTAACAAAAAAGAAAAAAGTATTCTAGAGTCCTCTGTAGTCTGAAATAAATCTGTTCTTCTCATTAAGTCTTCATTTAACTTTCAAATCTAGGTTTCCTTGAAGGAATACAGAACTAGAAAGGACTCCCAGCGAGTCAAGAAGTTGGCTATTGTAAATTATATAATCCCTTTCATGAATTTATCTTGTTCTATCTTAAAACTGTCAAGCTCTTGAAAATCTGTACTCCTCTTACCCACTGTTGTATAGTTCAATTTTTTTACATGATTTTAAATCTCATTCTTGGTTTTTACCTAAGTGTGCCTGTAGCCTGTCTTATGTGCCTTTGCTGTTCTTGCAGCAGTATCCTGTAGTTTGAATAGCTTCTAATCTGATGTCTACATTTTTGATAGGTTTTCTTCCTCTTGTTTTAGCCCAGGCTAAAAGCCTTTTCAGTCTCCCCTGCTGAAGTGGATTTCCATTCTCATTATTGTCCTCAATAGTCTTCCTCTGCAACTAGTCCAGTTTGGGTTTATCTTTCTTGAATATGGATGGTTGTAATTATACGCAGAAATCCAGACTGACATCCCATTCCTGCTTTGTACAGTGCTCCTCTGTCACTACTGGAAATAACTTTTCTGATAGGTTTTAGTGTCATGTTTGGTTTTTTTTCATGGCTGTGTGATGCCAAAGGCACATATGTTTACACTGGCTGGTACATGATAACTCCCTTCTCTATATCAGTTTCAGTCGGTGAATCACATTAGGATTTTACTAGATTCAACTGTATGACTTCACATTTTGCATTTCTAAATTTAATCTCATTTCAGTCAGTTTAGTCAAATGTTTTTTCCTATTGATCATCATCTGTGGGGTTGGAATGATGGACTATGTCTGATTTTCTTCAGTGTGGGAATCCTTATCCTGCTGGCATCAAAGTAGATTCTTGTTATGAGGAGACCTTCTATCCTTAACAATTCAAAACTTATGTGGAGTTCTGTCATACACTGTTGCTTTAGCAGTAAAATCTGATGCATGCTCTCGAAGTATATTTAATTCTTTTCTTCAGTCTTTTTTTTAAAGAGGACTGTCTTTTTTTCACAGGAGTTATTATTGCTACGTAATTTTCCAAGAAGCAGTAATAAAAAGAGAACAGGAGACTATCTGGGCTTAAATAGTAGTCAGAGAAGTCTGTATAACTACCCAAGTCTGTTCACAGCCACCACTTCTTTGTCTTTAAATAGCACTTTCAAACAGAGAGTTATAATTCCTATAACAGGCTTCAGCTCCTTGGAATATCTCATCTCAAACATCTCAATCCACAAACACAGACACACAAGACCAGTCTGGTTTTTTGTGAAGATTCAGGCTTGAGGACACTAAAATGTGCTCTTGGGTCCCTGTGTAAAGACAAAGAACTAATATGTACAGAGATATGTTTGTGAAAATGTGTCTATTTCTTACTGCCATTGCTCTGTAGAAAATCTAATTACAAAAAAATTTATATTAGTGATTAAATGTATTTTTTCATTACATGGAAATAGTGGGGGTGAGAGAATAACTTAGATTTCACAAAAGGCAAAACAGAAACAAATTAACTTGTCAATAGTGAAAAACAAAATTAATTTTTACAAAAATATCTAAATATTTAGAAATGCAAAGATAAAATGTAGATTAATAATTGCTTTCGTTTCTGAAATAGAAAAATAAAAGCCTCTGGTGGGGAGGGGGTGCAGAAATTAAGTCTGAATTTATCCAGTAAACGCCCCTGAAGCCAGAAAAGCCGAAAAGCACTTTTCTGCAAATCTATCATTGTATCTAATCTTTGCTTCTTTTTTTCCTTTTTAGATATTTGTTTGAAAGAGACAATGTCTTTGGCTGACAGCCTGTATAATCTACAATTGATTCAAGAATTTTGTCAGGAATACCTCAACCAGTGTTGCCATTTCAGTCTTGAGGATATGCTCTATGCAGCTTCTTCAATAAAGGTAAAAATATAACAAATAAAAATGCAAGCGACGTCCACAGGACTATTTTGCTAATGATATGTTTAGTGGGGTTTTTTTTGGTCTACTGCTGTAGGGTTTCCCTTGTGATGTAGCATGCAACACACAAATTTCAGCAGAATGAAAAGCTGCCTTCTTTTGGCCGTTATGTTTTCCTAGTAATTTCAAGTATTTTTTAAAAAGTGCTTGTGAAAGGATTTGTAAAAACTTTGATTTTTTGCAAAACTATTTTCCACTTTACCTTCTTTCTTAATAATTAATTGTTAAAGTCTGTAATCTGCAATATTTCTGTTACAATGTAATAGTGATCTGCATTAATTTAAATGTAATCAAGGCTTTAACAAAAGGAGGAAATATTGAAGGCTCGTTCATGGAATTATTACTCACTGATCTTACTCATTTCTGTGTACACAATAATTTCATGGGTTTTAATCTTAAAGCTCTTTCACTTTTGTAAAAGTGTAAATTTCTGAGTTAATTTCATTGGAAAATCCAATGGCTTGATGCCCCAAATACAAGCAGTAACACAATCTCAACAAATACAGTTGTTTGAATAAGCAATTAAGTGTTTTCAATCAATCTAAGATTTTGCTCTTTTAGAAAGAGGAAAATAAAACATTACTCTGTAATTCTTTAAGCCTGTGCAGAAAGAAAAGGAGCAACTGAATGATTTCTTGCCTAATTGTAATTTTAATTTTTCATTATTATGTTTCACCAAGACTTTCTTCTATATAAAACACACTTCATTTGCTTGAGATTCTTCTTGGCTTGCCTTTAGGGAATGAAATATTATTTTTCTGAAGTCAGCATATCCATTGCAGATGGGATGTAATTGGTTTCTAAATATCTGGGTCATTTCACTGCTTTTATGATTTTCTAGCAATCTCACAAGCAGAGTCACAGAGGCCAGAGCTTGAATACAGCTTTGTTGTCTCCTGTAGGGTTGAACCCAATCCTTTTCAAATAAGTAATGAGCTGCCAGGGTGAGTAAGGGCAGTAGGACCTAAGTCTAGACTACTTAGCTGTTGCTGGTTTATTTTGTGTATGCAAAGTTGCGTAGTGACTGCTTTCAGTCAGCTTTTGGTGCTCTTAAACTTGACATGCAGTAATCTACCTACATACTTGTGAAGTCTGCTGCATTGCAGGCTGCCTTGGCTGTGCTTCACAGTTCTGCAGCCAGTCAGTGATCTCGGGTAGGAGTCCTTCACTGCGTTTTGATTGTTTCTCTCTGCTTACAGATCCATGGAATAAATGCAACTGATTATTGTTGTTTCGATCCATGACAGTTACTCATACCGTTTTTATAGTAATGGCTTGAATTATTTCTCAAGCCAGTATGGACTAGGAAGCTTCAATTTAAAAAAAACAAACAAACAAACAAAAAACAAAAAACAAAAACAAAAAAAAAAAACAAAAACAAAAACAAAAAAAAAAAACAAAAACAAAAACAAAAAAAAAAAAAAAAAAACCAAAACTTTTGGTAAGTATTTTGTCACTATCCCAGTGCATCAGACTTTACACTTTTAAAGTGCTGCAGACTCAGTGATTTTGCTGTTTCTGAACACTGTTTTTAGATAGGATTTAGAGTTCTTTGAAAGAGTGTATTTCTAGATCTGAGAAAGCCCTTTTGTGATCATGTTTTTACAAGCTGCTGTGGCGTGGATGCTTATTTAAATGTAAGTGCTACAAAGCAAGGCTGCCAAGTTTTTCTTCTAAAACTTGGCGTGGAAACTTTAGCTAGTACTACAAACTCTCTTTTTCCAGTGTTAAGAATTAATTTGCTTTAAAAATAAATTCATTGTTAAAGGAGATTTTCCTTAATTTTCCAGTGCATCTGATTAGAGTAAGTTTTAATAAATGCATTTATTCTCTAAAGAATTTTGTTGTCACTTTAAAAAAACTTGTACTGTAAATAGATATTCTAAATATTGCACATTGAATTAAACTGGTTCATGGAAGCTACTTGTATCTCAGCCTACAAAATTTACATAGCATGAAGTTTTAGGATTTATAGAAGTTTGTCTTTGTTAATCAGCAGAAATTCCTGTCTGTTTTCAGAGTGGCTCATAAAGCACAGTAGGTGCCACTGTGCTTTTGGCTTAAAAATCTCTTACATTCATAGTGGTAAAAAAGTAAAAAATACCAACTGCTGATATCTTACTGGAAAAACCCTCAAAAACATCACAGCAGAGTTTTTGGAATTACAGTGCTGTGCCTTGTGTGGTCCTAGAAATTACAGTAGGTATGAAAGTGATCAAGCACAAAGTACATACCTTACATTCTTCACAGGGCACCCTGCACTGTCCTGTTACATTAAAGCAAGGTAGGTTAGAGATAGGGTATGATGCAGAAATTGACCAAGGTGACTGTGCCTGCTTTTGGTTTTTCCATCAAAATGGAAAACAGAAACACAATGACTTCACTTAAGCATCCTGAGTCTTTGGTAGAGGCTCTCAGATTTTACAGCAGATGAAACTGTTGGCTTAGCTCTGTTTTAGCACAGAGGAGAAATAAGATTTGTCTGGATTTCTAGACAGCTTTAATATGTCATAATCAAAGGAAGCAGAAAGTAAATGTTGTTGCTCTTTATTGCCTATTTCTTCTCCTCTAAGAAAAATACATTTGTGAAGTTCTTCATAAGATGTTTACTAAGGGAGGGCTACTGATATTAAAGAAAAAAAATATTTGAATACATTCCATGGATGCTTGAGGCACCAGCAAGGGACCATACTGGTTCCTGGTTGTTTTCCTTTGAGACAGACAAACACAAGTAGAGAGTGATTACATAAAAATAATCACAATGTTTTCTGAATCCTCTCTGCATATTTAACAAGAGGAAATAATAGAAAATCTTGAATCTCTCTTTAGTTGTGCAGATTGCTTTTTTGCCCTTCTCCTGTAAGCAGTTTTATCTTCAGACACAATTTATTTTTAAGTATCTTGTTCTTCACCTGTATCTGGGAAAGTACACGGAACTGAAGGAACTGTTTTATTGTGTCTTGACATGCACTTGTTTTGCCTTTTCAAAGAACGAGTTTGTAGAAATAGAAAACCTTGCATAAAGTGCCATCACAAGAAGTATGAACCACCCTGCAGAACTGTAAAGACCTATTTGTTGCTTTGTCCCAGCAGTTGATTAGCCCTGTGATGTACTAGGAGGTAGGTAGCATCTGTGCTCTGGTTGTCTAAGGGAATGCATAATTCCTAAAAGGATGTTGTATGGTCCCTGAATAGAAGGAATTAAAAGAAAAGCATCTCACATGTTCCATTTATCATGAGATACATGTTGAAATTATTTCTAAAAGAGTTTAAAACCACATCTTTGGTTGTAATTGATCTAAAATTATCAAGAATATAATCATTCTCTGCCATTTTATTCTAGTAGGGCCATAGGCTTCAAATCTAAGAACAAGTCATTTAGGAGGTTAACTGTCAAAGAGGGAAATGACTGACAACTTGAATCATTTGGTGTTTGCCATGATTTGAGAGCTTATGTGGGAACTTGGCATTGCATCAATTGACAGGCAGTTAATTATTGTCTTTTGTAAGTCTTCCTTTACCTGAGCCTTTAAAAATGTGTGAGTTTGTGTTTTGTTTTCTTAAATAGTGATCCTAAACTTGTACTATTCATTTAATGTACACATGTTGTACATTCTCTCTTCACTGACAGAGGATTGAGGGTGAGACTCAGATCACAATGTTAGAGCAATTGTTATTAATTCAACTGCCATTATTAGTAGTAGGAGTCAGTTGTTACTAAGAGAACTATTCACACACAGCACTCATTTGCTCACAGAGTTCACACACATCACTCACAGTGAGTTTTACTGGGTTGGAGCCCAGCCCCGTGGTCTCCCAGAAGCAGGGGCTCATACTGGCCCACCAGTGGCTTTGGGGAACGTGTCCAGAAAGTTTCTCAAGGGGTTCATTTGTCCCTTGGGGTGTGTATATACATATAATCTTTGTTTGCATGTAGTAACTCCTGCCCCTGTGGGCGCAGCCAGGGTTGTGCAGCCTGTGGTTGACACAAACGTGCTGCTGATCCTGTAAGGATCTGGCTGAGTCCTGCTGCTCTGAGCGTGTGGGTTCCTGGGCATTCAGCAGGGCCACGGGGCTCTGCAGCCTCTTGGTTCTTGAGGGAGGGGGCGTGTGTTCTGCCCCTCAGCTGCTTCTCTTTGGCTGCTGTGTGCTGACATCTGTAGAGGCTGCTCACCCAAGCTCATGCAGAAGGCACATACATTACAGAATGAAAGCTTTCAGAATGTGAAATGACGCAAATGTGGGAGATGATTGCTGTGTCTTGGCTGAAGGGGCGTTCCTCTGACCTAGATGTGGGCCAGACTCTAAACTGTGCAGAATCATAACTAAGCACATGGAATAGGTACCTTATTTTTGCACTTGATTACTAACCAGAGTGCACTGTCAAATCTTTTTTGATTCAGATCCAGAAGTTCTGTTTTTTCTTTCCACTGCTGAATTGAACAGGAATATATGATATGTAAAGGGTTGATTTATATTTAAAAAATATTTATTGCGCTTGAGCAGTTTTGAATACTTGTACTTTCTGATGTAATATTGATGGTGAGTTTGTAAACAACATAAGCAGAGGCTGTAATCAGCACCAGAGATGAGAAAAATAGTGTTCAAATACATTGCACAGATAAATCCTAGAAATTCAGAGCTGCACAACGTCCACACGTGTTGCACAGCTTTCCCTCCAATGTCAGTGCAAAACCCACTGCCAGCCAGGCTGCTCACCTAAGCCTGAACTGGCAACTGGAGCCCCTTAAGGACCTGGGAGAGTAGCTGGCTGTGCTTGGTGAGGCAGTTATTATGTATGCTAGGAGTCAGTTCAGCCATTCGATTCCCATCTGGCTAGGTTAAAAGGATTCAGGATCAGGAATTAAAAGTAAGATTCAACCAGGGAACAGTTTTTTGAGACAGTTTCTCCCTGAGAGGGACCAAATGTTCCTGACTCATTATTTAAAGGGAAGCAGCGTGGTTTGCTTTCACTGATGTTAATCAGCTGCTCTTCCCTCTCTGTTCTGGTCTGAAACAAGACATAGTGGATTTTAAAACTGAGTTGTTGTGGCATTTATTAGCCTGTGGCAGGAGAAGGGACAAACTGGTAGTGCTTGGATCATACAGAGAACTGTAGTTTGGTCTTCTCGAGACAGTTTGTGACACTCCAGTTTTCTGCAGTCTTGAAGCATTTACATTGGCACTTGTATAACAAAAAAGCAGTGGATTTGCAGTGGAGGTGACCTTTCCTGGCCCACTGAACAGAGATTTTAATGTGCATCATGATAAAAATTTTACAGTGTATTTTATGTTCATTTTGAAAACATTTCTAAAAGCCTCTATGGCTGCTTTCACACCCAATTTTAGTGGATGCAAGCCTGATGATGAATTATATGTATCATTTGTGTATCTGATCTTATGGTTATTCTATAAATATGCAGATCTATAACCTATAGGTATTAGGAGGGTATAATTTATTTGAAGTATTCGAAATTAAATGAAAGTGTTTAGCAAATAACAGGATCTCTGAAGCTGCAAGTCTGCCATCTGCTGTTCAGGGGGCTTGAGCCAGCCTAGACTGCTGAGAGCTTCCTTAGCTTTTATTACTGTTACAATACTGTTATGCTTCTGAATATTGTTGTGTGTAAGTGCATGTGATAATCATATGGCATGCTGTTAGAATTTCTGGCACCATAATCAAGGTAAAATCTGTGGAAATAATATCTACATTCTTTTGAGTCCTGGATAGCAACATTACTACAGACCTACTGCTAGTTTTTCCAAAAAAAGTTGTTACTGATCATCAGTCTTTCTCTTTGATCATTCTTAACGTCTCTTTCTGGCTAAAAATAACTTGTGAGAGAACGTGATTTCCATCATGATGGCTCACCACCAGACATCCAAAGTAGCCTCTGTTCTCAGTGGGCTGTGCAGCACTTTCATTTTTAGTAAATACTGCTTTGGTGACTTTAGAAGGACAAACTGTCTTGCAGCAGCTCAGGGCTGCATAGAAGATATTCTGCGTAGAAGGAATATCTGTCCTTTATAAAATAGTCACACTGTTGTGTGTCTATTTTTTGTTGAAATAGAGCATTTCAACATAAACATAAGAAATTGGAGTATCTAAATGCAATGTTATTTCAGATGGGGACAAAGCTATGATTAGACCATTTCATAATTTATTTTTTGTACTAAAAAATCAAGTTAAAAATGTAAAAGTTTAAGGAGAGACGGGGGGAGGGGGGAGTATTAGGAGAGAAATTATAATATTTTGAAATTGTAGTATGGAAAATCATCTTTTGTCTGAGAAGTACATCTGATTTTTTCTTGGTCTAAGCTTCCTAATGAAATCAGTGTGTGATACCGAAATGTTATGCTTGACATTCACTTTGAATGGAAAAGATTCTGCTATGCACTTTTCCTCATTCAGTTCTGTCGAGCTGAATAAGCAGCAATGGGGTTTTTCCTATTCTATTTATAACTTCTGTGTAATAACTATGGCAACATCTGCCTGATCCCTTACTACCCATATAGTAAAGTGTAGGAGTAGCTTTTGGTCTGAGTATCCCCTTGCTGAAGTAAAGGCTTATCTATGTTAGAAATCTTCAGGAAAAATAAATCTGAAGCGAAAGTGTCAAACAGATACTCAAAATTGTATTTTCAAGTATACTGATGCAGAATTGAGATTATCTCATTTATTATCAAAGTTTTTTTAGTAAATTTTTTGTTTATTTTAAAATGATGTTCTTATCCTTAATGCCTGTGGTTTGTTTTCGAAATAAAATGACATTTTGTTTAGAATTTTTGAACGAAACTCTTTGAAAAAGTTGTTTAATTATGGTTTCCCATTTTAATGTATAAGCACTGTTTACATCTTCAGACTTTGTAAGACTGGTGGCACAGGTCTGTGCACCTGCTTGAGCCAGCTCAATCCTGGATACTTGCTGATCTCGATCAGTTGATGTTTCTAGATATGAAGTAGCACTGAAGATGTAGGAGCTTTGGCCTCTGAACTCTTCAGCCTCCACAGTTAACAACCTTCTGGGCTTTTTGCACTCCTTGTGTGCTCTTGCAGCAGAAGCAGCTGCTCCTGCCTGGTTTTCCTCTGTTGATTGTTGTTGTTGTTGTTGATGCAGTTTGTCACCAGTTGTCTTTTCCTTTTCATTTGCCTTTGCCCTTGTGTTAAATCTGGTGGCTCCCACACCGTGTCTTTCATAGCTGCGTAATGGGGACATAACGGTAGGGAGATATATCAGCAGTGTATTAAGTGTGCGTAAACCTTTGGAGCTAAAACCTTGTTCTAACCTGCAGTCAAGAAACTCTGCTGCTGGTTTTTGTTTTGCATTAAAGGCTTGTAAATTTGGGTAGATCTTCACAAGTGTGACCAAAAGCATATACTTAATGCAAAAGCCAAAATCAGATTCCAGGTTCCCGCACTAAAACGAAGGGCTACTATACTTTTTCACTTTAAAAATCTCTGAAAAAAGCATTGTCTAGACTTGCAATGGGCTTTTCAGGGCTAGTTTTTTATGGAAATGGCTGATCTTTGGCAGGCATCTTTTTCCACCCATCCTGCTCCTCTCTGCCCTCCCTGCAAGACATCAGGCTTGAGCATATGCTCGTTATGAAACGTTTCAACCCAATTGGTTGCAATCTGGTCAAGTTACGTGTTGGTACTACAGATCAGTTGTACTGGTCTGTATTTCTAAAAAAACAGTGGAGATTGTAAAGTGGCTGAAACACAGAGGCATCTCCCAAATGCTGCTTAATCTGTTTATTTGCAGGCTTGTGTTTTAATATAAATTTCTCTCCATTTGTTTTTTTTCATGTAGAGCAATTACATGGTGTTCATGGCAGAATTGTTCTGGTGGTTTGAAGTGGTGAAGCCATCATTTGTACAACCCCGTGTTGTTGTGCATCCACAAGGTAATTATGTTATGGATTGGCCTTAATATGCATGTTTTGATATGTATGTGTACAGATTGCCATTGTGTTCACAGATGCAGTGAATATTTTAGTTAACGGGATTTGGCAGTGTGCAACCCCCTTAAAGAAGGAGAGAAGTACTCTTTCTTCATTGTAAATCTTCATCTCATCTCATAAATCATAATTAGATTTTGTTGTCTGTTACCAAAAACTCATTTAAATTGTTATGGTATAATCACTTGCAAATTTTCCTGACCTAAACAAGCCGAGAATCCATTTATGCCCATGCAAGGATTACAAACATAATAAGAAACCAAGAACAGAATTTAGCCTGAAGAACTTGTGTTGCTGAGAAGATACCAAGAGAAAGAATCATAAATCTGGGGAAAGTGAATAGAGAGCTAATTGTAAAATTGCATTTTGTACCCGGTGCAAAGGCACCATCTTCCATCAGCAAATTCTCAAATTTAAAAATCCACCTCTCAGATAGATCTTGAGATCTGTTAATGACTACAGAGGTAATTGAAATGTTCATACAGCAATGCTGTGATTGGCTGTCCATGCTCTAGGAAGAGATTTTCACTGGGTGCCTCTTATACCTTTTCTTCATTTATATGCTTTATAGCACGTACAAATATGCTCTAAGTCTTTAAATAGTGCTAACTATTGGTGTGACAAAAAACCTATTTTGTAGTCAGTCTAAGGGTTTGGGGAGAAGAACTTTTATCAGAAGCATTTCTTCCAGAAGAACAACCTTTGCTAAAACTGTTTGCTTCCTTTTAATTTTGTGTCTCTTTTTTAGTTTATTTTTCTGTATTAGTTCTTCCCTTGCCTTTTCTAGTCTATTTTGTTAGTCTCCATTCCTTCAGTTGGTGCTGATACGGGAGTTTTGAAAGATGTAAAGATGAAAGGAAGTGACAGTTTTAATCTAAATAGTGGAATCAATGAAAATTCTTTAAATCTTTGAAAATCATTATTTCAGATTATTTTGGACAGCTTTTCTACTATGTAATTTAACTGAATACTAAACTATAATAACTTGAACTTTGTTCTTCCTGGCAGCTGAACCTGCAAAAGATGCAGCTTCTGCTCACAGCTTGAATGCGAACAGGAGAAATTATGTGGATGGTCCATCTGGTTCTGACTTCGTAGCCAGGTAATGCCAGGGAATCACTAGGACTGTTTCACAATCTCCTCCTTTCTGTTCAAAATCAAACAGATTTTTGAATTTCGTTTTTTTGCCTTTTTGCAAAGCTCAGTTATTGAGTTACCAGATACAATCTGTGGAATTTTGTGCAGTATCCCATAGTTCAGCCCTCCCTCCCTGCTGCATGGCAGGCTGCTTGTTCATGTTTGTACACTTGGACAGCATGCTGTTCTCTTACCAGTTTCCAAAACAACCCTTAGCATTCAGCAGAGAAGTGTCACATGGCCTTGTCCTCTTCAATTTCAAGTGGAGCTGCTGACCAGGTCTGCTCTGAAGGAGCTATTTTTCTGGAATTCACAGCAAATTTTCCAAAAGTTATAATGAGAGTAAACTACGATAACAGCAAGAAAAACCCTGAGTGATGGGTTTAGTTTGATTTGGTTATGTTACTATAGTACCATGAAAGTCAAATAAGTAAAAATAAATACTTCTGCTATGATGAATTTCCCCACCCCAACTGCCTCCTGATGGGGAGGAGAATCGGAAAGAGAATGTAAACCTCACGAGATAAGAACAGTTTAATAATTGAAACAAAATGAAATGTGATGATAATAATAATAATTGTAATGAAAAGAAGAGAGTGGAATAAACCCCAGGAGAACAAGGGCTGCAGCACAAATTGCTCCCTCCAGCAGCCATCGGCCCCTCCCGGCCAACTCCCCCAGTCCATCCTGAGCACAACAGCCATGGTTTGCAACATCCCTGTGGCCAGCTCAGCTCAGCTGTCCTGGCCACGCTCCCCCACAGCTCCTCCTGCACCTCCTCGCTGGCACGAGGCTCTGAGAAGTCCTTGGCTTAGAGAAAGCACCACTGAGCAACAACCCAAACACCAGTGTGTTATCGACAGTGCTCTCGCACTGAATCCAAAACACAGCTCTGCACCAGCCACCAGGAGGAAAATTCACTCTGTCCCAGCCAAAACCAAGACAATGTGAAACATTATTTTTAGTTTTACTGTTACAGATTTGGAAGCAATGTAGAAACATCCTGTTTCCCCTGCATTCTGTAGCTGATCATACATTTGATGAATTTCTCGAAGGAGATCTAATCACTCTCCACAACTGCCTGAAAGGAGGTTGTAGACAGGTGGGGATTGGTCTCCTCTCCCAAGAAACAAATAGTAGGAGAAGAGGAAGCAGCCTCCATTTGCACTAGGAAAAGTTTAGATTGGATATTAGCAAAAATTTGTTCACCAAAAGAGTTGTCAAGCATTGGAACAGGCTGCCTGGGAAGTGATGGAGTCTCCATCCCTGGAGGTATTTAAGACATGTAGATGTGGCACTTAGGGACGTGGTTTAGTGGCGTCCTTTGCAGTGCTGGGTTAATGGCTGGACTTCATGATCTTAAGGGTCTTTTCCAACCTATTCTTTCTATGATAAGGGACATAAAGTGTACATTAGGCTTTTTTCTAATCTTTCTTTGTCAAGGTAAAGAAAGCCTTCCAGTGATCTGATCTGGACATAGATCATGAACAAGAGACAGCATTACAATATATTTATCATTTGGGGGCTTTTATTTTAGTTTATTGACTTTGTCTAAAATGGCACGGAGGAGAAGGATAAAATTAGCATTTTAACTGGATATTTAGCAAATTGTTGATTGCCAACCCAGATAATCCTGTCTAGCCTTTTCTGTTGTTTTTGGATGGGGTTTTTGAAGAGAGGGGTGAGGGTTTGGTTGGGTTTGAGATTTAAGGTTCTTAAGTATGTTTTTAGTATTTAGGAATCTATGCTGACTTTAATAAGAGAGTAATATTTCTTACTACCATTAAATGCTGGGATTCCAAATCCTTTCCCTGTATGTATCCAAAGTGTGTTTCCGTTGTAGACAATGATTTTATTTTCATGTGAACTGAGCATATAACACAGGAGAACAAGACCCAGTAGTTTTGAACATATCCTTTGAAGCAGGGGTTCCCAAAACCTTTTGCTGTATGTTTCCTCATAAACCAGGGTATTTCATCCAACCTGATTATACATCACTGCAGGACAAAGGAAAGACAAAAAGTAATTTCAGATGGTTGGAATCTAACACACAGGCTGCAGGTTCCCTGGCAGAACAGACCTGACTGCAGGATGTTGTGGTCCTGGCCTTCCTCCCTGTCCCAACTGTGCATTCCTTCCCCCTTGAGTGTTTGACTTGCCATTTCAGCACACAAAGACAGAAAAAATGAACCCAGTCGGAAAAAGTGAATGTTCTTCTGTCGCCTCAGCTTGTTGAAATGACTCAGAGGATCAGATGGAGAGCCAGATCCAGCACAGAGGAGGGAGTGGGACTGTGGCAGTGAGCAGTTACGATGCCTGAGGTTGCCATGGAACCCAGTCTTGGTGCCAGAATCAGTCTTTTCCCCAAGGAAAATTAAGTGTATAGATTTTCTTCATGGTGGCAAATTTTCACAGGCTGCTGGATTAAATTTGGAAAGCATGCTTTTTTAAAAGATAACTTATAGACATTAGGATTTAAAAATTTTCACAGAAATCTCAATGCCAGTTAAGACAGAGACGTAACGTAGCTAGTGTGTCGTGTTATTGACACAAAAAATCAGGGACTTATGGGAACCTATACTGAATAATTTAATATAGTTATGAAAGATGCTTTTGTAGATTGTATTTTTCTTAAATTGATGTGAATATCCTTCTTGTAAATATTATTTAGAGACATTTCTACACCATACAGTATATACAATATAATAACACTAAACAAATATTCTGACTGAAAAATGTGAGTTTGGGAGTGCGCTCTTCAATTCAGTGGACAAAATTCAAAACATGAAAGGATTTAATCCGGCTTGTTTTTGAAGTCTGGCTTCTCTAGAAGTGTTTTACATACAAATCCATGTGTCTTTATGTACGTGTCTTTGTTCTGATCATGAAGAAGCACCTTGATCAAAACATTGAATTATGTTAATCCAGTCCTGGATTAACACAGCTGCTCAATTACAGACCTTCTCTGTAAACCAAATAAAATGTCTGTGTAAGCAGAAACAGAGGAAATCTCTATAATTACTCCTTTAGTAGTGAATATATTTTTTAATTTATAAAGTCATGTCTATCACAAAATCTTCTTTATCCACTTCTAGTGCATGTTGCAGTCCAGACACAAAGCAGAAGTTTCAAACTAAGCAACTGCAAATAGAAATGCATGGAAAGTATGTGATATTGGCTGCAATCACTCAGTTTTGAGGCCAGTAGGAGCTGACTCATTTTGCTCATGTTTGTTTGGACTTTTTACTAAAATCAAACCTAAAAAGTGGAACCTTCTAATAGAAACATTTACATGAAATAAAAGAGGAGACAAATACATTAACAAAACTAATGCAGCAGCTCTGTAGCTGTTTCTGTGTGAGAAATACCTTTTTGACTTTTTGGTCTACCTGCATTAGTTCCAGTCCAAGGTTCTCTTTTTAGTTGATAAATTAATATTTCCAGAAGAGAATTACAGCACCTCACTTTCTTTCCCATCACAAATTGTCTTGGCCCAGGACACGATGACTGGTTGCCCTTTTGTAATGTGTCTTTTGATGTATTAATTCTAAGTTAATGTCGCTTGCTTTATAGATTGGAAAGTCCAGCTTACACACCACCTCACCAACTGCATACACCCCAGCAGCCTTACTCATCTGTTCCAGGTAACGATTCACAAAGGGGTGGGAGAGGCACTGAGACAAGGTGTCATCCTCTGAGTAAATTGCTATCTTGCTTATATTTATTCAGACATTACTTATGCAGAAATAGGGAGAGACCTTTACATGAAAAATTAATTAATTTACATAATCGACTTCTGTAATTTATTAAATGTACAAGTGGGAAGTTTGTGTTTGTACCAAATACATTGTGTGTGTTTTTTTAATTTGACTTCTGTTTTGATTATGTGGAAGATGGCTTACAACAAGTATTTGCAGTACATTTTAGTAGGATTTGTAGAATATTTTACACAATAGTAAATTCTTTGAAGGATGAGGAGTATAATATATATTTAGGATTAAATTGGCTTTGTTGCTCTAGTTGTATTTTCAATATATAAACATTTTTTTGCCACTGCAGTGTTCTGAGTAGTGAAACATTAATTTGTTAAAGCAACAGAAGGTGATGTTAAAATCATTTTCCACAGTAGTTACATTGGATCCTATTTTTATTTCACTTAGGAGTCATCAGAAGGTCCACATCAATGTCTTACGTAGATGGTCATGTAGGGACATGGCCCAAAGAAAAAAGGTAAGTAGTCTTACAAGCTGGTTACAAAACATCGGGGTTTGGTTATGAGCAGTAGTAAATGTTCCATTGTAGTTTGGATTTTCAGAGTCCTGTAATAAGAATTCTTGTAAGCTACTTGCAAAAGTAGAAAAAGAAAGATAAAACCATATCATGGATTAAAAACTGGTTAATAGGAAACAGTCTTCAGAAAGAAATAATTTATTCTTTACACTGAAAGAGGTATCCTTCAGTTATTTGAATTGTTGGCATTGAACTAAATGGGGTACGAGTAACATTGATCTCAGTAACATTTAAGTAATGATTAAGTAATGATCTCAGTAACATTTAAGTTTGTATTATTTTGGGGACGTTAAGAACAATCAGGCTGAATGTTTTGGTTTTCAGTTAGACCAGTCATAAATTTTTAATCTGTAGGGTATAAACCAAAGTTGAAATGGTAAGAGTTGTAGCGGTGCCTAAACTGTGTCTTTTCACACCTTCCTTCTTATCTATGATGGCAATTCCTATACTCCTAAAATTCCCAGAATTTATTCCAGAGTAGCAAAAAGCATTGGCTGAGTCTGAAGAAAATGGTGTTACATTCTATTTTATTGTGCTTTTTAAAAAGTTATTATACTTATATCTATTTATTGATCTAAAAATATCTATCTAAAATATATGCACATTTATTACATTTGAAGCTAGGCAAAATAGAGTACACCTAACAGTGCCTTTAATAATACCAGCTTAAAATAATTTTAAAACCAAAGTTTAAACAATTATTTCATTATTCTTATTAATAACCATGAGTTGCTCAGTTACTTTCTTTATTCTGATCTCTATTAGGTCATCATTACACGGAGTTTCGTTTGACATTCCTTTTGACAAAGAGAAAAGCATTCCAGTCTCTACTCCAAACAGAGGAATTCCTAGATCTGTGAGCAATGAAGGCCTTACAGGAAACATCAACCGCGTGCCGAAGCATTCTAGAAAAAATCTGTCCTTCAAACCAGTGAATGGAGAAGAGGAGAATCAAGACATTGAAGAGGAAAAGGACATGACACCTCTTAAAGACACGAAGGTCAATCAGTCTCTTAATGCAAATCAAAGAAATGCCAATGAGAGCAGACACTACAGGTTTCCAAATGGAGCTCTGCAAAACAGGGCAGTTCTGGATGATTTTGGCAATCAGATTGAGACGCCAAGCATTGAAGAGGCTTTGCAGATAATTCATGACACCGAAAAATCTCCCAGACTTCTCCAAACAGACCAAATTACAAATGGGTTCTTTCTTCATAATCGGGAAATGAGCATCTTGAATTCAAACATTAAACCAAATCAGACTACCCCAGATATAATCACAGACACTAAAGGTGGTCTGAGTCCTGTGACTGACAACACAGAAGTAGATACTGGAATACATGTCCCATCAGAAGATATCCCAGAGACAATGGATGAGGATTCTTCTTTGAGAGATTATACTGTAAGCATGGACTCTGACATGGAAGAACCATCTAAATTTCTCCAGGATTATGACATGCGGGCTAGCAATCACAGAGATCAATTAAGTCCCTGTCCCAGCTCAGTAAGTACTAAATCACAGGCAGGCAGCAGTGCTTCTTCGAGCTCAGGGGTTAAAATGACCAGCTTTGCAGAGCAGAAATTCAGGAAGCTGAATCACACAGATAGTAAAAGCAGTGGAAGCAGTTCTCAGAAAACCACACCAGAAGGTTCTGAGCTGAACATCCCTCATATGGTTGCTTGGGCTCATATTCCCGAGGAGGCATCTGTTCCTCAAGGAAGAGACACTACACAATTACTGGCTTCTGAAATGGTACAGCTTAGGATGAAGCTAGAGGAAAAGAGGCGAGCCATTGAAGCACAGAAGAAGAAAGTTGAAGCTGCATTCACAAAGCAGCGACAGAAAATGGGAAGAACAGCATTTCTCAATGTCGTGAAAAAGAAAGGTGATGGGGTGTCACCTCTCCGAGAGGAAGCAGCGGGAGCTGAAGATGAGAAGGTATTCACTGACAGCAATCGGTTGAAAGAAAAAGAAACTCAAAAATCAGATGACCAAACTAGTAAGACTTCAGAATTAATAAAAGAAAACCCAGAAAATTCTCATAGCAAATGGTTAAAATCTCCTGCTACTTCTGGGGATGCTGAAAAGCAATGGAATTTAGCAAGCCCCTCAGAAGAAAATCTCAATGATGGAGATCTCTTAGAATATACAAAATCTATTGAAAAACTAAACTCTTCCCTACACTTTCTACAACAAGAAATGCAACGTCTATCCCTTCAACAGGAGATGTTGATGCAGATGAGAGAACAACAGGCTTGGGTTATTTCTCCTCCTCAGCCTTCTCCTCAGAAGCAGATTCGGGACTTTAAGTCTTCTTCAAGGCAAGGGGGAACTCCAGCTCCTGTTGCACCTTTCTCACAGGAATCTCCTCGCTCTACACATCAGTCTCCACAATCTTCCAACAGGAGGAATGCCTCTTTTCACATTAAAATGCAAAGGACTCCTAGGCCAAATGAACTGAAAATAACTCCTCTAAACCGTACCTTGACTGCCCCACGGTCTGTGGACAGTCTTCCCCGTTTGAGGAGGTTTTCTCCCAGTCAGGTTCCCATTCAGACTAGATCATTTGTTTGCTTTGGAGATGATGGTGAACATGTAAGCGAACCTCAATTAAAGGGAAATCTTTCGAAAGAAGGCAAGTCTACAGAAGAGGTAGCAAAAGAAGAAGGACCAAATTTGCCAAAACAGGGTGAGCAGAAGTTGGAGGAAAAGGAGATTAAGCCTATTGAATCTAATGTTTCTGAAGTATTATCTCAGCCTATCACAGAAACCGTCTGCCTCACCCCAAATGAAGATCAGCTAAACCAACCGATTTTACCACCTCCAGCTCCCAAAACAGCTAACTTAATTGAAGTTTCCCTATCAGATTTGAAGCCACCAGAAAAAAGCGAGGTATCTGTTGAGAAATATGAAGGTGAGAGTGATAGAGAACAGTTTGAAGATGACCAGAAAGTGTGTTGTGGATTCTTTTTTAAGGTAAGAGAACTAGTGGATGTGTATGTCAGCTGTTAAGCTTGTTTGAATCTTTGAGATGTGGATGCCACTGATGATTGAGGTCCAAGCAGATGGTACTGAACTCTAAATGTGCAAGCTTATCTTTTGGACTTGATTAATTTGGCATCATAAGAATGGTGAGATTCTACCATATTGCGGTTCTGAGCATGCCAGAGTATCCCCTTCCATTCATAGTTATGGAAGAGTGCTTGGAGGTCTTGGTGAGGAAGATGCATGCTGAATGCAGAATTATTTTTAACATATGTTTTGGTAATCTTGATTAAACATGCTCACATCTCACCCTCACTTCCCCACCTCACTCCCAAATAAGTTTTTGAAGTACATAACCTGCATTTTTAAAAATGATTCACATTTTTGAATTGCACTTTGGAGAGCCTTTTTCCATCTCTTGACTGGCTAAGGAAGTATAGTCTGCTGAGACTCCCTTTTGAAGTTGGTATTTGGGAGCACTCCTTGGAGACTTTTTATTAAAGAGCTGTATTCAGACAGGCTTTTAACTATAATGCATATTGTAAGACAGTGGTCTAGACTTATTTCCATCTTGGAATACCCCAAAATTTTGTGTCATGTATCTAGATGCACCTAGCTTGTCTGGAAGCATTCCTCAGTTCTAACAAAACACTTGGCTTGCTCAGAAGTTACTTTTATATGGTGCATAGTTATTGGGGTTTGTGATAATTACCTTCATGTTCATGCATGTAAAATCTTCCAAAGCTGAAAGAAGTTTATGCTATGTGGGATCTGACTCAAAACTAAAATATCTCACTTAGCAAGTTTTCTCATATCAGTGTTGAATTTTGTTTGACTCAGGAAGGAAAAATTCCATCATAAAGTTTTTAAGAGTCTTAAGAAAAATCTTCAAAAATAAACTTATTCCAAATACTGCAAGAGTATTTTAGGATACCCAGTCTACAGAATTAAGTGTCTAATGACTTGGCAAAATCAGCTGCTGAATTTAGAGATCTTAATATTTTTGGTCCTTTTCCTTCAAAAACGGTTGCTAGGATGATCAAAAGGCAGAAAATGATATGGCAATGAAACGAGCAGCATTGTTGGAGAAGCGTTTGAGAAGGGAAAGAGAGACTTTGCTTCGAAAGCAGCAGCTGGAAGCAGAACTAGAACATAAGAAGGAAGAGACAAGGTAAAACTGCATGTAATGATCAGTAATGGTGAACATAAAAATGTCTGGTTTAGTTAGAAGTGGAACTTGCATGTCAAAAATTTGCATCTTAATATCCAAGTTGTTTACTGCTAGAGCCAGATGTGCAGAGGAGCCCAGCTGGCCCTGCAGGACAGCAGGTGGCATCAGTCTGTAGCTCTCTCAGGCTGGGAGCTGTGCCGGCCTGGGTGCAGCTCCTCAGAGCACGGCTCTGAGGGAGCCTGTGTCGCTCAGGGCTCTTTCTGCACAAATGCACAACGTTCACTCAGTTACAGCAATGAAGCTGATAAACCTGCATTTGGTTTTATTGGTAGCAATATCCCAAAAAGTTTAAACTCTTCAAAATTGTAAAAAAATTTAAAAGCAATTGTCTCTTACTGGTGTTTGAGAACATGGAAGTTCCAAAAATCTGATGCCTGTGTTGTCCTCAGTGTGTTAGCTGAAATCCTTTATTTGGAAAGTTTCTACTGCTGAATTTTTTTTGTAATTTTTTAGACGCAAAACAGAAGAAGAACGTCAGAAGAAGGAGGATGAACGAGCACGGCGAGAATTTATTAAGCAGGAATATATGAGAAGGAAACAACTAAAGCTTATGGAAGACATGGATACTGTCATAAAGCCACGTTCCCTCTCAATCAAACAAAAAAAGCCACGTCCAAAATCTATTCATAGAGATCATATTGAATCACCTAAGACACCAATCAAAGGTCCACCAGGTAACAAATGTTTATATGGAAAAAGAGTCTGTTCATGCTAAAACACCAGCTTGGTTTTCGGTCCTAACAAGCACGTGCGTTTATGAGTGTCTCATGCTAAATTGAAACTGCACGTGACCAAACTGGAAAGCAAAATTTGGCATAGAAATGGAAAGATCAATGTCACTTACCTGCTATGCGTGCATGCATATATCAACAAACAAAAATGTTAGGTCTGAAAACCCAGTGGAGGGACGAATGTGTGTTGCAAGTTTCATGCACAGCCATGTTTTCTTCACTAATCTCTTCTTGCACCTGTAGAGCTAAGAATGAATAAAACTTGGGAGATAAGAGATCAATAAATAAAATGGTGACTATAAGGTAAGAATACTTAAACTCACACAATACAGACAAAATTAAAAGTTACCTTCATATTTCATGGGTTTTTTCTATTTTGCTCACTTACCAACTGCATGTATAGTTAAGAACATAGCAGCACTAACCACGTGGAACAACTTAGCATTCTTTAGATACAAAAGAACTTGCAGTAATGACTGGAAGAAGTATTGCCAATTTACAAGTAGAAAATGTAACCAGATTGCTCAGTGATCCTTTTTGTTACAGCCTCCTCTACCCTTGTTGTGCTGCATTTGCTCTGGCTGCTTCCCTCTGTCTTCCAGTGTAATTTAAAGTATTTCCTTAACACCTTCCAAGAATCCATACCAAGCTTTAAATTAAGTCTCTTAAGCTCTCTTTAAAGAGGACTTATTAACTTTAATTGCATTCTTTGATTTGCATAGTGCCAATATTCCCATGTCCATGCGTCCCATTAGTGCTTAGTCTGAGCCCATCCCCGGTGGCTGCCAAAGGCTGGGTGTCAGCGAGTGTTTACATGAAGTGCAGCACATATGCATGCAGGTATATCATGGATGGGTGTTAGTCCCATGTAGAAAAGCTTTTATTGACTTTCAGATGCTGGTGTTGGTCTGATGAACAGACTCTCCTACTTGCATAGGTTTATGAGCTTTAACTTTGTTTTTATCCAGGTTCACAGCTTTATCGTGTTTTTTCAGTATCTAGTCTTTCATTGGCATCGCTGAATACAGGGGACAATGAGAGTGTGCAGTCAGGCAAGAGAACACCAAGGTAAAGCTAAAATAACCATTTCATTTAATAAAATTTGATAATCAGCTATGTAAAACTAGCATGAATTTTTTAGAGGTCGTGTGTATGTTGTGTACTCCGAGAACAGGTATGTTTTCCTCATTTGAGACATGGATCGTTTCCACTGTCAGACATTCGGGAACCAAGCCATGATCATTTGTTTTGCAAATTTTACCAAGTAAACCAGTTGGGCAGGTATAAATGAGGTCAAAACAAAATGCTGTTCACACAGCCTCTTTAATTCACCTGCTTGTATCTAAGTCTCAGTTTGTGGATATTTTCTAAACCTGTATGCTACGTGCAACTACATCACTGCTTTTCTTTTTGTAACATAGAAGTTTCTTTTCTGTTTGTTTTTTTTTTCCTTTAGCAGTTGTCCAGGGAATTATTAAATGCTCACTAGGACTTCAGCCTTTTCCAAACACCAGAATTTATTTTGCATTAAAAATCACCTGAAAAAAACAGAGAAATTTTAATTTTTTTATACAAAATCTGTATTATCATTCAGAGGAAAACTGTTATTTCTGTGAACTACTTGATAATATTAGGACAAATACTAATTTTTTTTTTACAAAAAAGAAATAGGGAAGAAAGGCAGACTAGGAAAAGGAGGTTGATAAGGAGTACTGCATATTATGATATTGAATGTCATGTTTTCATGGCCACTACACATTACGCATCAGCTCTGACAAGCTTGTAGCTGGCTTCAATTGACTTCTCAATTACCTTGATGTCTCAAGAACTGACTTTCCAGTTATTACATAAGAAATTTTCATAAATGATCCAATTAGCCTAACATATCTTGTCATCTCTTAAAAATTAACAGTTTTAGTGGAGGGGGATTTCTTCCAGCTATATTATTATTACAAAAGGCTTGATGTTGCTTATCTGCACAGTCTTTAGAGGAGATGACCCCTGTGTGCGGGGCTGTAGTTGTACAGTGCTGTACTGTGCTTGTAATGAGCAGTACGTCTTCCTCAGGCTCTGGAGTTGGTTTAGGGGATTGAGACTTTTAAAACATTACAATAGTAACAAAGTTGAAAGAATTTTCAATATCTTTCCAAACCCAGATTGTCTCCTTGTCCTTGCATCACCATTGTCTTTGATGATGCCACTGAGAGAATCTCGGTGATACATTTGCCACCTTCTTCATGCAGGTGCTAATCACAAAAGGTTTAGGATATATTATAAATCGGATTTTCATCACTTGCTGATTTTACTGAAAATGAGCATGCACACAAATGTTGACATGATACCACTTTTTTCCTTATTATGTGCCTTTTTCTCATGTAGAAAACTTTCATTACAAGCTGCAAATTTGATTGGCTTTTGCAGTAGCCACAACCAAAAATATTTTTAATATCTGGTAATAATTTAAGAAAACTTGACAATCTTGCTTAGACCCTTAAATGCAAAATTATCCACATTTGAGTGCAGCCTGAAGAATTACAGCAGCAGAAGTTATTGCTTGTGAAAACAAAAATTAGAAGGGAAATTGTTTTGCTGTCTTAAATACAGCAGTTCTCACTGCCAGTTGTTGCAGTCATAAGTATAAATGAACTAAGTTTTTACTTCATATTCATTATTCTATCAAGAACTGGTTTATTCACTACGTGAGATAACATTGGTTTGCCAGTACATGTTAAAAGTAACCCGAATTCCCACTTAGTAATTCTGTTTCACAACCAAGAACATCTGTTGGGTTTCTGTCCCTCAGATGTAGCCCAAAAATTGACTAACACATATGTCACCTAAAGACCAACTTCTTGCATCACTCAAAACACACTAAATGTTGTGCATTTGGGTTTATAGTTTATAATTCAAATATTTGTGTTCTACCTTAGTACAGTTTGCCTTCTTTTCATATCAGAAGGCTTCTCAGCTGAACATTGTAAATTTTTTTAATAGATTTTAAACCTAATGTTTAGGTCTGAATCTGTGGAAGGATTTTTATCTCCAAGTCGCTGTGGTAGTCGTAATGGAGAAAAAGATTGGGAAAATGCATCTACAACTTCTTCAGTCGCCTCTGCTACAGAGTACACAGGTCAGTGACAACAATATTCAGGAAAGTACCTGCCTATTAGTGGTCCTATGCAAGAAAAGTTTTCAGTTACCTTGATTTGGCTTCCTAAAACTTGATTGAGTTTTACCCTTCGAAGGAGAGGGTAATAATACAAGGTTGACATTTTAAATCCGAAATAAAAGTACTGACTCAATAGCATTTGTGATAACCAGAATAAACTGCAGTCAGGCTCAGAACAGCACATGGGCTCACACATCACTCTGTACTTCAGTAGTGTCTCTAGCAAGGCACAAAGCATTGAAATTTCCACTCGATTTAGAATAGAGTTACAAAAATCAAAAGCCAAACAACAACAGCAAAAAATCTGCGTAGCAATGCAAATATAAATATTCTGCACCATTTGTTTCCTAACAGATCCTTTGTTCTTGATTAAGAACTTTATGATCTGACTACTAATTCTTTATTGTATTATGAATCAAATAATAATGGTATTTTCCTCCCTTCTCTGTAACTATACCACATGTGATACTGCCAAGACCTTGCATCATCAGGATTATAAAAGCTCCACTTTTGCCAACCTAATATCAACTTTCTTTGTGAGAAGAGTAGCATAAGGTTAGGTATTTTCTAGGCTCTTTTTCCCCCAAAGCTTACACAAACTGACATTTAATCTTAAATTTAACTGATGCTTGTACATTATTTTCCTTTCCAAGACTTGGAATTGGTACTCATGTGTTGGGTTTTTTAATGGTCTAGATCCAAGTACACATATATTTCAGAAAATAAAATGGGAGATTTCTCCTTCAACCAGATGAATCAAGTCATTTTACAGATGGAATAACCTGACAAGTGTAAGGCCAGACCTTTTATCCCTGGTTTTGGGTAAAAACGTTTCTGGAATTCCAGAGAGGACAGGCAACAGTTGCTGTAAGCACTGCATGTGCCTCACTGTTATACCTCTCACCCTTGAAATCACAGGTGTAGAAAAAGAAAAAGAAAGACTTTGCTCTCTCCTGGACAACTGAAATTTTAGTTAGAAAAAGCAAAATGTTTTGTTGTTCATAGAAAAGGTCTTCTGAGAGAAAAAAATATTTACCAAGGCTGCCAATAATAATGATTTAATAATGAAGGACACGTTTGTAAGTAAATTCAGTGACAGCTGAATGACATTTTACTTGTTTGTGAAATTTGTGGTCTCTAACCTTATTCTGTATTATTCCTGGATTTGTGTTTTTATGCATGCAAAAGTTCCACACCAGAAGTGCTTCACAGCGTTCAGAGTAACTCTTTGTTGGCTTATTGATTAATTTAGCTTATTTGTCGTTCCTTTTCCATAGGACCAAAGCTCTTCAAAGAACCCAGTGCTAAATCCAATAAGTATATAATTCAGAATGCACTGGCACATTGCTGCCTGGCTGGAAAAGTAAATGAAGGTCAAAAGAAAAAGATCCTGGAGGTAAGAGTATTTTTCCCCTAAAAGCATAAACACCTGAGTCAAACCAAGGTCAGGCATCATGGAGACTCTTAAACACAAATGCAGATATTGAAAGGAATCCTCAGAGATTATGGCAGCAATTAGTGAAGGGATTGAGTAACTTCTGTGACTTGCTTCCTGTCTAGGCAGAAAGGTTCTCCAGTGCTGTAGAAACAAGAGCTGTTACTTTGTACATGCAGCACAGGAAGCTGAATTAATTCACATGTTTAATTAATAGTTATTGCTTGTTTTACTGGGGAACTTCAATATCTAGGCTTTCGTAATATGCTCACAAAGTTGTTTTCCCTTACACATAGAGATCCTCGGATTGGGAACTTTAGAACTAAAGCACAGCACCCTCATGAACAGAAAGAATTGAAATACATCCCTTTTAGGCTCTTCTCCAGTTTCCAAGCAGTAGGGCAAATTCAGGACTTTCTGTTACAGAAAGGTGCCTTCCAGTCTTTTCTCTTACAGTGCTATAAACCTTTCTGAAGATGCACAAATATTCTAAGGGTAAGAACTCAGGGACCAGTTTCCAGGTGTTTCCAGGCAAAAGGAGTAACACAGAGACTGAACCTTGAGAGTAACAGGACTGTTCCATTTACACTGTGACAAATACAACAGATTAGCTAGATCAAACATCACAGACACTTGGAATCTAGATTGAATTTCTTTTCTGGAATAAATTTCACAGCAGTATTTCTTGCCCTTTCTTTTCTTGGTAATCCTTCTGCATCCATGTCTAGATGCTGCTTTCTCTGTCTTTCCAGACATTTTTTGGAAATATCACTTCAGGAATCAGGACAGAGTCTTGCCATTTAAGTAACTTGGAGCAAAATGGCCCTCAGAAATCGCAGAAAAAAATAGCTGCAAAAATGTCATGCTTAACTCTAGGATGAAGCACACATCACTTGATAGAAGCTGTATGTGTTCAGGGCATGCGTCCCACACAAGGTCTGTTAGGTGGAATAGAAATCTGAAGATTTCAGCTAATAAAGAACTTTTGTTTGATACATTTCAACTGACTTTATGGTTTGACTAAGCTTGAGTGGATTTAGGGATGGCTGAAATTCCATTTAGCACCAGAGGGTCTTTCAGACATATTGAGACACATCTGAAGTTTCCTGTCCCCAAACTTGCAACTATTAGACCAGCTTGATGAAATGGATGATGAGAAGAATTTTTATTTGGTCTACAAAAAGTCTTTTAGGATGTGTGTTCTTGAGGTGCAACTAAACAATTATAGCTGAAATTGTCTAAATAAATTAGGTTTTGCTTGAGATGGATATCTACCATATCAAAATTCAGACAGGTGAAGCTTAGCAAATTCTAATGATTGAAAACAAGGTCTTTTAGTGGACAGTTAGACATAAGTTTCAGCTCTGGTAGAAAACTAATTCAAAATGAAATCTAATGATTTGGAATGTTTTCTAATTACAATGCAAAATTGATATTCTGAATGTTTTTCTTTCTTTCTTTCTTTCTTTTAAAGGAAATGGAAAAATCTGATGCCAATAATTTCTTAATCTTGTTCCGGGATTCAGGCTGCCAGTTCAGATCTCTGTATACGTACTGCCCTGATACTGAAGAAATCAATAAATTAACGGGAATAGGTCCCAAGTCTATCACAAAGAAAATGATAGAGGGACTGTATAAATACAACTCTGACAGGAAGCAGTTTAGCCACATACCTGCCAAAACTTTGTCTGCCAGTGTTGATGCAATTACCATTCACAGCCATTTGTGGCAAACCAAGAGACCAGTAACTCCTAAGAAACTTTTACCCACCAAGGCATAGTAGATGGGAAAAAATTTGCTTGAGACAATTATGATAAACTTGCACTTCATCTTTACTGCCTATAGGAAATAGATTTCTAGTTGCCAACAAGACTCTTAGAACTTAAAACTGGACACCGAGTTCTATTATCATGTCCAACTGGAATGTAAACACAGTGTTTAGGAGTGCAGAAGATTAACTCTTAGGTGAATAATTATGAGTGATTACGGAAATGTTTGACTTGTGTGGAGATTTGTATGTGCTAATGCAACATATAGAGTATATTTGCTCTGTATTTTGATTAGATACACTGAAGCACTGAATGTTCCTCTTTAGTGACTCAAACTACATTTTTTACATCTGTTGCCTTATATGTTTGTATTTGTGCTTGTCTTGGAATATTTTTCTTTCACTAAAGAAAAACTTCTTAATATTCTCAATACCATTGAACTTTTGCATATTGACTTACAGTAAAGACTAAATGATAAATTGTATGTCACTGAATAACAGCTGAATGGGTCTGTTCTGCAAGATCCTTACTGTGCTGTAACAAAATCAAGATTCATTCCCCTGTGTATTTATAATTCTTTTTCAATTAAATAGTACTTATTTGCTTATAAACTAAACAGTAAAGGAAAAACCTTTGAACGCTTGAAGTTTCCTTCAAATGAATTATTTAACAACTCAGGGTAAAGTTAGGTGATGCAATTATTTCTGTTTCAGTAAGTTGCCATCTGAGATGTAATGACTGACCATGTGCATGTTCATAACACCATTAAAACTCAAAGTAAAAAGATTTGGTAGGTCTGTGAAACAGTTTAAGCAAGTGCACATTCATTGCTTTGCACTGTTCCAGCTGCAGAGAGAGCACACGGTCAGGTCCTGCTTCTTCAAGGAAGGAATAGGAACTCATGAAACATTCAGAACTAGATCCCTGATGTTGCCTAACAGAGCACTAAGTATTCAGAAGAATCACAGAATTCACTAAGTCACAGATCTTTGAGAAGTCGTGTATCTAATTCCCATTGATTTTAAGATCCAGGCCACTTCCTGCCTTCAGATCTCAGAACTTGAATCAGTTTTCTAGGGAATAGACATCCGATAAGAATTTTCAGTGTGTCTTCGTAAATTGTTTTCTTGACACTATCTAACAGGTGATGTCTTGTGACACAGCAATTTTTAAGTACATATGGCAAAAAAGCCTAAATGACATTTCAGTAAATCTATAACATGACCATTTGCAAAACCAAACTCTAGGCATATTTCAGTATTATTTATAAAGGGCTGCATTTTATTTCAAAACAGTGTTTGATTATTTTGTAAATCACTATCCTGTTTCAGTGTTTGTTTCTCTTATAATTTGCTTTTAACATAGCACTGTTCTGAAAAAAAAGAAAACACAAACTTGAAGCCTCCCCTAAATCTGTGGCTATTTTGATAACATCGTACACCAGAGAACTTGTTGGGGGGGGAGGGAAATCTCATTCTCAGGAAAAGACTTGAATGATTTGTGATTCTGTTCTGTTTCAGTGTTGTGACAACTCCATTCACATAAGACAGTATTGTTCTATAAGTATGTAGTCCATTCAGTTTCATGGGAGACTAAAATGATGTTCATATTTCTCTCATTAAACTGCTTTGAGAGAAACTGCCTCACTACTACGATGTGCTCATTTACTTAGAGAAAAGATGCACAGGAATGAGATGTCATTAAGCAGTTTAGAACAGTACTTTTTTAAATTATTATAAGGCCTTAGGCATCAGTGCATCTGGATTATAAACATTTTCTCAAAAATGCTGTCAGTTTACTGTAATTTATGTTCTTATATTTATGTATATTTGTTAAAACTGTAAAAAAAGAAAAAACACTTTAAAATACATGTTTAATATGTATGTGGCTCAAAACTATTTGTGGTTAGCTGATTCCTACTGTTTGCATGTATATCACCAGGATATGTAACTCTTATATTTCAAGTGTATACATATTGTGTATATAGGATATAAATAATATTAAAAGGGGGGAAAGAGGGTTTGCACATTCTGCCTGTTAGATAGTTCCTACAGATACCATTGTAGGAACATCTTGAATAACAATATGAAACTGTGTATAATATACAGTGATTCAAGAAACCAGGAGGTTGGAATTAACTGACACACATACGGTGAATAACTTCAAAAGAAGTTTTATCATGGGAGGCTTCTATTTCTAAAATCTGTTCTATGATTTAACTGAAGATTTGCAACACCATAAAGACACACGCATCAACCTAATCAAAGTGAGCTTAAATACATGACAGGAATTCTTTGAGTAATTTTGAATATATCTGAATGTATTATGAAATTTGCATTTGTCAACAGGTTAAAGATTTGTGCAATGTCTAAAAGTAGAATGTGAATAATGCAGTTGAAAATTTCATTGCTCGCAGTATAAGGTTTTACTTAATACAGGAAAAGTAAAGCTAGAGATGCTTTTCCTTTTTAAGCCTGCAAATTTTCTAATTACAGTGGATCTTTGGTTGGGATCATGTTTAAAAAAAAAAGAAGAAAAAGAAAAAAAAAAGAAGAAAAAGAAAAAAAAAAGAAGAAAGCTTTCCATAAAGGCCAGTATTTATCACTGACCTTTCCAGAACACACTGGTGCTTTCATCAGGGGTATTACTATTGTTGCTACGACTGAATTGCCAAACTCTCGTCTTAGTTTTTGGAGCAAAATTTCATATTCTAACAGTCATAATAGCTACTGAATTTTTTTTTTAATGTTAGTATGACTGTTAGTTTTTATTATTTGGCTGTTTAAAGCCAAATTCAGCTATTTAATTATGATTTATTGGGCACTGTTGAAAAATGTACAGTGTATTGTGTGCTTACTTGTCCACTTCTATGGAGCATAGCTTCCATATTTTTTCAAATGCTGTGCTGTAAAATATTGTCATTGCTACTTATGTGGTACAGTGTAGTTTTTTCCTTTCATTTAAATAAAAGCATGGCACCAAAATAACATTTTTTTGTTTTCTTGCTTACCTCTAAATATAAACTAAAATTATAAAATGTTCACATTAATGTTTAAATCTTGTTTCTTCTCATATTTCAGCAACATGGAAATTGTAGAAAATATGCACCATTGCAATTTCTTCTTTTGTTTCCCATCTTTGATCACACTTCCATGGATAATCTAGCTTTCTGATGTTATCAGAGGAAGGCTATTGAATAATTTGGCTTCATATTTCATTCGTAAGGACAACAAGGTGTTACCCTGTTCTCTTCAAAAGTGAATTTCACAATTTCAAGTCATCTGATAAACTTCTGGGCTCTGGTTAGCTTCCATTTTTCCAAAGGCACAGAAACTTCCTGGTCAGGTTAATAGGTTTGCTTCAGACTGAAAGGTTGTCAAGGTGAACTGAAGTCTTATGTTTGTCAAGATACTGTATAAAGCACGTGTGGGACTTCTAGTGAAGTAGTTTGTACTTGCTAGCGATGCTATCTTGAACAGAAACGCTATCAAAAAAATGAGGGGTCTCTTCCAGATTTGTAAATTAGTAATTTTCCAGTCCAAATCATGCCTTTTTTGGAGTTTTGTGTTGTTCTGCTGGGTTGCAGACTAAGAGCAAGGACTTGCTGAAAGTGGCCATGACATCCTTGCACTGTCAGCAGGCAGACTGAGTTGCTGGGCTAACTTACACAGATAAAGAATCTCAAAGCTGCAGAGCTGTTTGAAGAGTAACTTCAAGAATACCAACAATCTGACAGTAGGGCATTAATGCTGAGTTGAAAACTACTGTGGAAGGAAATTAATAGCTTTCCCTCCTCCTCCTGAAAACTGGTTATTTTTCAGCCAGCTCAGTCAGTTCCCTGTAGCATCACAAACAGGCTGACACAAGCAAGGATTTATGTTGGAACACAAACACCCAGTTGCACCCAATAAAGCTATTTTTTCAGTGATGAGCCCAGTTCAAAATTTTCATCTAAAAACAGCCTTTGTACAGATCTGCTTTAGAACAGACTTTGTTTTTTCTATCTTTTGGCAAATAACACCGTCCCTGAGAAACTTCAGCTCATGCCCTGGTTAATGTGACATAATATGACTGTACTGTGTGCCTGAACTTGTACAGAATTTCTGATTCAAAATCTGTGCTGCTGTGGGATCCAGTGCAGAGAGTGATGGTTGGAACAGAAGGTTTTGGATCGATCACACCAATATGATGCAAAAGTTAGCTTTGTTTCTCAAATCCAGCTGTACTGATCAGATCAATGTCAGATGTCTTTTTTCCAACAATTTAATAAAAAAGAGACAGGGCTACACCTTTAACTATTTAGATCTTTTCAAATGGCAAAGTAGCATTTCTTTGCTGCCTTGTTACTAATTTAATGAGCTGAATACGCAGCTTGAAGAACTGTGGCTATAAAGCCACAGCCTTTACAGCTGCTTTTACATTTTCTAGTTAAATAAATGAAAAACAACAAAAGGAAAAAAACTCCTCTATAAACACTCTTATTCCAGGTATAGATTGCAGGGAAATAAAAGCATATTTAACATGTACAGCATCTTTGTTCGTTTATAAGCAATTTATTTTTAAAAGCAATCTGTTCCATTTAGGAAAAACAAATGTGATGTGTGTTTGTATATGCATACATACAAATGCACATTTACCTTCAGACTTACTTGCTTCCATGCAGAATAAAAAATACGCCTTTTATTTAGACAACCACAGCAATGAGTCAAACATGGTAGGGAAGTTACTCCAGCTTATTTCCTTCTAGCAAAAAAGAAAAGCAGCTCTTACACTCGAAACTACTGCTCCTGTAGGAGGCAAAGAAGCCATGTACAACGTGCGCATTTCAGTACAAGCTCTTTGGGAGATGGAGTTCTTTTAATCAAATTTCTGAGTTCAAGGATAATGCTGATGGATGCTAGACAGAACTACCTCTGATCTAAAGAGCTAATAACCACCAGGATTCAAGAAAGGACAGAAAACAGCACAAACAAGGTAAGCATTCATTGAAAAAGAGTTATTCAAAACTTTCTTCAGAATCTTATTCAACATTACAAACAACTTGATGTATAAAATGCTTAGGAGTAAATAAGCATTTCATTATCCACTGACAGATTTGTTTAAGCAAGATACTGAATTTTTTTCACATGTGTTTAAGTTTGCAGTTAATGGTATGTGAACTTCATGGAGATGTATTAAGGAATATCTTTATGTACTTTTGTCACAGTTAATGGAGCTTTGCAGAAAGACTAAAAGGTAATACAGAGCTTTCCATCATGGCAGCTCTGTCTTATCATTTCTTCATCATCACTGATCTAAATGTCTGCAGTACAAGACCTGGCAAGGCCCCACAAGCCTGCAATTATTTAAATTACTTGAAGCCAGATTATACTTTGGCTCAGTATTTTTCTTGTTCAAGCTACCTGAAACTGGAGCTATGATGCTGACATAAAGAATTCTATAGATTATGCAAGAATTCTGCTGAATCGTCACCTCAAAATTCTGGAAATCCTTTCTTGAAATGAGCAAATGAGTTTTTACAAGAACATGTAAATATAACATAAAATGTAAAGAGTTGAATGGCTCTGTTACAAGTACAGAAAATCAGGATTGGCCCAGTTTTAGGGCCAACACACAGAATCACAGAATCAGCTGAGTTGGAAGGGACTCACAAGGATCATTGAGTCCAACTCCTGGCTGGGCACAGGACCTTCCCCAAGAGACACACCATGTGCCTGAGGGCATTGTCCAAACGCTTCTTGAACTCTGTCAGGCTGGTGCTGTGAGCACTTCCCTGGGGAGCTGTTCCAGCGCCCAGCCACCATCTGGGTGAAGAACCTTTCCCTGATATCCAACTTAAACCTCCCCTTGTTGAAGTTACAACTTCACACTATAACCTCGGGTCCTGCCACTGTCACCCCAGAGCAGAGGACAGTGCCTGCCCCTCCTCTTCCCCTCTCGAGGAAGTTGTAACTGCAGTGAGGTCTCCCCTCAGTCTCTTCTTCTCCAGGCTGAACAGGCCAAGTGACCTCAGCTGCTCCTCATGGCTTCCCCTCAAGCCCTTCACCATCCTCATGGCCTCCTTTGGATGCTCTCTTAATAGCTTAATGTCTGTTTTATATGGTGGTGCCCAAAACTGCCCCCAGCACTTGAGGTGAGGCCTCGCCATCCCCTCACCTCACAATCCCCTCCCTTGCCTGGCTTGCAGTGCTGGGCCTGATGCCCCCCAGGACAGGGTTGGCCCTCCTGGCTGCCAGGGCACTGCTGACTCACGTTCAACATGCCATCGAGCAGGGCCCCCAGGTCTCTTTCCTCGGGGCTGCTTTCCAGTGTCTCATTCCCCACCTGCAACATTTGTAAAACAGTCACACAATTGCTGTTTTCTTTTCTGAAGTGCTCCAAGCACAGACTGCAGCGCCCTGGTTTGTCACTAGGCAATGCAGATCTCCTCCTCCACTGATCCTGATTTTCAAGCTCTCAAAAACCCACACCCAACAGCTTTGCTGTTCGTGGGAGTTACCTTCTTTGCAGTAATGAGTAGGGTGTTCAAAGCAAGCTGAGACCATCCCAAACACGTTTCTATGCTTAAGTAAAGAGCTGCAAACAACTAGAGAAGATCTTCCATTGGCTCTCTTCCCATAGGATGCTACTATATGCATCCTCACCAAAACTTAATAATAGTATGATTGCCCCCCAGAGCAGGGCCACCAACTACTGCTACCTATTCTTCCATACCTCTTCCTGAAAGGTTAGTTCTTGAAACCTCTTTCCAGAGTATAGGAATTTGCTACTTACCTGCTAAAGGTCCAACATTCTGAGCAGGAAACAGATTTCTCTTCCTTTCAGGTCCATAACTGGGAAGAAGCTTTATCTTTCTTGCCATCCAGAGATACAGTCTCACAGATTTGGTCTCAAGACCTCCACTGAAAACAAAGCTACTGCAAAAAAGATTAGTAAACTTCTGTAAAACCATTCTGAAATCAAGATTAAATTTAAAAGCCTATGTGTGTTTACCTAGAATTTTGTAGGTTAAACAAAGTTTTAAATGGCCTTTTCGTATCTATGCTCAGTAAAGTTATACATACTGCTCGGTTTAGACAATTAAAGTCATCTTGTTTTTCCACATTCCCTCTGATTTATCACCTCTACTGTATCGTATCTATTGGAAAACAGTTTCATTTCTATAATTACATTTTCTCTTAAGCAGTGCCTCCAAATGCAACTAAGCAACAAGTGATAGCTTTAGAAGTAAATGGAAGTATTCAATGTTTTACCAGCAAATATTCCTGGGAAGTGAAGCTGGGACTTGACCAAAAGGAACCATCGAGTTCCACATTCTTTGCACTTGCCTCGCAGAGTCACTGCTGTGCAGCCAGGCACACTCCTCGCTGGACAGTCTTTGGGACATTTGTTTGTATTCTTGTTCAGAAACAAGAGAGAAAAGTAACACAGTTCCCGTCTGCCCTTCAGCAGATCCTCAGCAGAACAGTTAGCAAGTAGACTTGACCTCACTGACATTTTGTGAATGTTACAGAGAATCCAGTTCAGCTTCAGTCAAATCTCTGACAACCTTCCCTGAATCTGTGATACATGGCACACATGCATAATTAAAAAAAAAAAAAAAAAAAATCGTGCATCAGCTTGTGAGAAAATTGCCACCATCTCCATTTTGGCAGGGCCTGCCAGTGCACTGCAGTGTGCTCACAAGCACTCTGTCCAAGTGCTGTACTTGCATTTTAACATGGTTTTCTGTATCGCATCTCACCACTACATATTGACACAGAGCAAAACTGTTCACCATGATGACTCTGAGGTGCCATGATCTTCTGACAATTACAAAAATGTAACTGAAAGTCAAATTATATATGAATGCATCTTCATAAAACACAGGCATCACACATGCATATATAAGATTTCTGTAAAAGAGTGCGTGCTTTGCTCAACAGCCTCAAGAAGCAGATGACACCATAAGCACACTAAAAAAATCTCTGGCTGACCTGAGTCAGCAGCAGCACCTCATGCAGTACTTCGAGGTGCTGCCAACAAGCCTTAAGCCCGCGCCGCACGAGCAGAAAGCCGGGTGGTGGCAGACGGGCAGTGCCGCTCCTGCCCTGCTCCTGTGCTGTGAGCGCGGCGTGCCTCGGGGGCGTCGGAGCGCAGGTGACTGCTCGGGAAGCCAGGGGCACACGGCCTGGCCGCCTTTGTGTGGGGACACCGGGCTCTGGGTGAGTGTTCCCACCGGCAGGAGCACCAGAACGGGCACGGGGACGCGGGGAATACCCACTTGCCGGGCGGTGGCTCCCGCCCCGCCCTGCCCGGCTCCCGCCCCGCGTTCCCTCAGCGCGGGGCGCGGCCCTGCCCGCCGGCCGGGTGGGTT
>VZTD01002670.1:3574966-3600651 GCA_013397725.1 Rhagologus leucostigma
GGCGACGCCCGAGCGCCGCCGCCCCTTTGTTGTGGCCCGGTCGGGGCAGCCCGGGCGCGGTGCCCGGCGCGGTGCGGGTCGGGGGAGCGCTCTGTGCCCGGGGCCACCCCGCGGGAGCTGCGCTGGGGCCGTGCGGCCCTGCCCGCCGCTGGTGCTGAGCTCACGTTCCCGAAATGCTGATGCGGGCTCGGCGCGGCGCAGTTAACCGGGGTGGCTGCTGTAAACCGGCGGAGCTGGATTTCGTATGGAGTCGCATGTGGAGAGGAAAAAAATACTGGAACAATGTGTCAAATGTGACTAGTCAAAATTCTAGTCTTTGGGAGTTGTCTGGCTTTTCTTATTTTCCTGCTTTCTGTTTTCACTGTGATGTGAAGTATTGCATAATTTAATGTCACCTTTTTGTCATTCGCGGTGCGGAATGCGCTGGGCAAGGCGTGTGCGTGTTGTAACAGGGACTGGTGATTGCCGAGAGCTCTGCGGTCACCTCCCAGGCGTGGTGAGACGAGGATTACCGGGATGGCTCTAGAGCAACAGCTGATCTAAGCAGGGGAACAAAATGGATTACTAGATGGCAAGCCAGTGAAAAATCTGTGTGAGGCAGGAAAGGCTGGTGTGTAAGAGGACACCGATTTGCTGTGTATTGGAGTAGAAAAGGTATCAGAGTTCAGCTGTGCAGAGTTCAGTGAAGGTTTTCTGTTAAGGCCTCAATATGCTCAATGCATTTCATTTGAGATAATGAATTGTGTGATTTCTTGAGGTGGAACGGATGTCAGCGAGCTCCACTGACTGCTGTGGGAATCAGTTGTGATAAAAATTTGGCCTATAGTCTTTTTTTTTTTTTTCTTGTAAATTCTTTTGATAGAGAATAACTGGAAGATGATTGAGGGCACTTCAGAAATGGAGCCACTAGGGACTGACCGGGCCCCGAGTGCCCTGTGGGCTCTGTGTAGCCAGAACTCTGGAGTGGCCTCTGGGAAGGCACAAGAGTCAAATGTAAGTGACTGTGGGGTGGATTAAAAGGTGAAATTGCTTAATGCTAAATAGCCACCTTTTTAAATATGTATGACTTGTTCACATCGACGTTTTCTGTGACAGCTCCCCAGGATGCTGAGGTTGTGGGTCCGCATCGCAGCTGTCAGTGAACCAAGACTCCTAATTTGGCATTGTGTGTCCCTTTAAAAGTGTCACCGCTCTCACAGCATGACACTTAAGATTTGAACTGTAATATTTTTTTCTTGTATTTCAGGACAGTTAGAGACTTTATATTCCTTGCCAGGTTTTCCAAATGTTTATTCTGTGCTACTGGCAAATGATCTGTTTCAGTTGATAAATAACATAAGAGTAACGCTTATTGTAGAATTTCACAATTTGTTTTTCAGTATTAAACTTTGCTTTTAATTTCTATTATGTACATGCATATGCATTTTAAATTTCTTCTAAGAAAGGTAGCTTAGAGAGGCTGTGTAGTGCTATCTTTAGATACTTCTAGTTTATAAACATTTTTCTGAAATAGTGTATTTATATGCATAAGTGAATATAAACATGTTTTAATTTTTTTAAGAGTTATTTTCTTATGCTTCTAACACCATGAGAGGATTCTTGCTGTTGCCGTGTTCTTAGAACGTGAGTAAGAACAGAACAAGGGTGAAGCCTCTCACTGGAAGGTTTAGCATCAGGTATTATGTTCCAAAGAGCTTGTTTAAACAACATCTCGTGCACTGAAGTAAAAGAGAAAAGATGTGTCAAGTTTGTGGCAAGAAGTTTTTTGGTTTTGTTGATGTAGAAAAACAAATTTAAATACAGAACTAGCAGAAAATAAGAGAGAGTGGACAGGAGAAGGGAGGAAGATGTGGAGAAGTGCCATTCTGAAAAGACTGGGCAAGATAAAAAGGTTGCATTGGAAATGTGGTTGATACAAGGCACCTGAAATATTAAGCTCTAATTCTTGTTTGCTTTCATTTATACCTCAAGCTAATGCTGTGCTTCAATCATGCTTGAGTATTAGAGCTTGAGCTGATCAGATTGTGACGTTACGTGCCATATGTGCCGGCAGAAAGCAATACAGTGTGATGGACCAAAGATGCAGCTTGAGCTCTAATCTTGAGTTTCCCTGCTGTTCTTTGCTTTTTAATTATTATTATTTTCATTTATACACGTGCTGACATACCACTGAATGTCAGAAAACCTCATAGGTTTCATAGGGGATGATGTGTAAGCCTGTGTATATTTATAATTTCATGATAAAATGCTGCTTATTACTTTGACAGCATAATGCTTATAAGAGAAGTCTGAGCTCATCAGACTAAAAACCATCAGTTGCATGAAAATCTTCTCTAGTAGGTTTACTGTTCTTTTCTAGCTATTTGTGTCGCACTGACAGGGAATGCACACTGAATATTATCATAATACTGTTAATGGATGAGCTTATCAGTGTACTTCAACTCTTTTTCAGAAGTTCAGTATCCAAACTAAGTTTGGGTGTTGTGATACATTTTTCTTTACTGTACTGCAGAAGTGCTGTTACTAGTCCTATATCAAATCTGGAGGGTGCAATCATTCTTTACTCTGATCTCTGATTCATTAAGTAAATGAAGTTAAGTGTTCAAATTGTCAGAGGCTTTATGTTCAGGACAAACCTCTTACTGTAAAAAAAACTCCAATTTGAAACGGGAGACAGCTCACAGATGCTGGATTTTACTTAATGTAGATGTACTGTGAAGCAAAGTACTCAATAATACGCTCATTTTGTCATCAGTATAATATATAAATAATTAAGACAGGCTTTGAAGCTGTGTAGGGTGGCTTCCTGTTTACACTTGTGTCCAGTAGAGCCAGTTGAAAAGAAAGCTGGACTTGGTGTTCCTTTCTTCAAAGGAATTCTTAGTCTGATTTTTTTTCTAGTAGTTTTCTGATGGGGAATCTCAGTATAGCTTTGCCTAAGCCTTACTTTGTCTTTTGACAAGGAGGTTACTTAGTTTATATAAAAACCACCAGTGGCATAAAGCATAATGGAAGAGAAGTGCAAATGCTTTAGATGAGGTTGTGAATTAAGATGTTAATACTAAACTGCTGGTTAAATTTGTGTTGATTTTTTTTCCCCTTCAGTGTGTGAGAGTAGGGTTGAATTTTTTCTCTGGGACCAAAAATCCATATCCAGTTGCCAAAAGGGGAAGTTGAAATAGGGCTAAAACATAAGGAAAAAGCATCTTTCTACAAGTTCTGGATTTTGATTTGTGGATCTACGTATCTTTCTTTCTTGCAGCAAAGCTTTCTGCAAGCCAGAGTTTTTTTCTTTTGACTTTACGAGCTGAGGGTGTGCTTATGGTCTCTGGGCATGTCTTTCATGAAACCCATCAAAATACTTGGTGATTGGAGTCTTCTGTGACTAAAATGAGAATTAGACCCAGCCATTTTAAGAAGTTAGGCCATTTCATCTGGCACAACTAGGTCTCTGTTGTTCCAAAATAAACTGTGCTGCTATAATCGAATGCTTTGCTAGTCAGATGTTCTGGCAGAAACTTACGTGGAAAAAAATTGGCTTACAGTTGTGAGGAAGATGGAAAATTTGGAGGTTTAGACAATAGTGCAAAAACCCATGTTATTAGGGCCTAAGTTTTTGTATCCCTTCAAGTTCACTAGCATTGGTTTATGGTGATCAGTGAAAAGTTTTACTGGAGTAACTGTCTCTTCCTTTCCTCTCTGGTAAATAATTCATTTCTTGTGAATAGTCTGTGTGTTTTATTTGGTTTATTCAAACTTACTCAGATTCAGTGCCTCTTTTCCTAGTAGGAAGTAGATAGTTTGTTAACTCCAGTTTTCCAAGGATGAGATACCTGAAGGCTGCATCATGTTTTCGAGTTGTCTTGGGAGATGGGTTGCCCACAGCCGATTGTCTTTCAGTTGCTGGATCTGCATAACAGAATGATTTCCTGAGGGAATTAAGAACAATTTTTATGTCCCCTTTTGAATTATAAGGGGGAGACACTGGGAACCATAACCTGCTGCTGTGGATGTCTTGCTCTGTGTGGTCATCTCCCCTGCCTTTATTCATTTTTGGATCACTGTGCTCCAGTGTCTCTCGTTGTTCTACTGCTTCCTGCTGAGGGTTCATCGCTGGTACCGGTTTCTTCTCTGGTCTTTAATTGATTACGAGAGTGCACTGAAGTCAGGGTAAGACTTTGCTACTGCCAGAAAGCACAGCTTTGTTAGTTCCTTGTGTCAGCATTAATGCCCTTGTGCCCATGGAGTGAGTAAATGCTTGAGTTGCACCTGGCTCAGAGGAGTGGTCTGGCTCAGCACACAGCCCATCTGTGAGGCTGGCAGCTGACTGGGGTGAGTGGCTGAGTGCAGAGGTGAGAAGAGGCACTGCCCCTTTTTGCAGTAGTAACATGGGATTAAACTGAAATTTTCCTGCTGTTATATTGTATTCTTCTAGCTGCAGGAGTGCTGCTAGGTGTGGGGGGATTGGTTTGGGGTTTTTTTTTACAGCTCCTGATAAGGTAATGCTGTGTAGCTTGGTTGTGTTAGCAGGTTTCTCCCCTCATCCCCAGTCCTTTTTCAGCAGATCAGCTTAGGAGTTACTTGTAAAGTCTTTTTACCATTTGAAAAAGAAAGTTGAACAGCTTCTGCTTTAAGTCATACTTAAGGAACCAGGCAAGATTTAGCTGAAAGAAGAATTTAATTTAGGTTCCCTAAGAGGAGTACATGCTACAATTCTCATATCCTTGGAGAAACTGAGTTGCAAAGGAGCTTGGACCTTGTATCTGTGAGAGCTTTAAACAAGCAGCCTGCTGGCCACTAGGGCCGGAGCTACATCTGCCCACTTCTCCTTTTTGCTGGCTGGACAGCTCATTAGAACACTGAGCCAACAACATGAGCTGGTGGGAAAGCTCCTGCAGTGACAGAAGTGAGGAGAGCTGAGGAAGGGCCAGGAACAGGCAGCTGGAGGCAAATGAGTGCATGGGAGTCTGGCAGCCAGCAGGCGCTGTCTCAGGCCACCTTGAGCTGGCAGCTTTAGATCCTTCATGAGGGGAATAGACAGAAATAGACATCCTTAGGAAGCAAGAATGGAAACCCCTGGCTTAGCTGTCATATGCTACTTCAAAGCTAAGGTAAGGAGAGATGGCATTTTTAGTGTGCTGCGTTTTTTACATGTGTTAGAAATATTTAAGTTCGTATGTGAGAGCTCTACGTAATGACATAGTAAGTGACTCTTGTGCTCTTTGAACTTCACTGCATTTCAGAGAGGAAAATTTTACATATTGCAGACTTAGTAAGCACAATATTTTCACACTGCTAGAGGATTGATTTCTTGGTAGATTTGTTTATCTAGGCCCCTATTTATGCATAGAACAGAAATGGAAAAGTTGCAGTTGCATTGGTAGATCTTAATTATGCCTTCAGAGTCAACCTCAAAATCAATTACTTAATCAAAAATTAATCTTGCAATTTAATTTTTGTAATGCCACTATTGTCTGTCGTATAACTCTGCATTTTTTTATTTTTGTTGGTAGCCAACATTTGCTAACCAAGCAGAAAATAAGATATTGATCAGACCTAAAATTCTTTCTTTCCATTTAGGCTGCCATCATGACGGCCGAAGAAACAGTGAACGTTAAAGAAGCTGAAATAATTAAGCTAATACTAGATTTTCTGAACTCAAGAAAGCTTCACATCAGCATGCTGGCACTTGAGAAAGAAAGCGGGGTCATTAATGGCTTGTTTTCAGATGACATGCTCTTTCTAAGGTAGGACTTCTTTTTCTGATGCTTAAATACCACATTTATGAAAACACAGGAGTTGGACTGTGATTCAGTCAGCAGCCCCATGCCACTGAACAGAAGATCTTACCTTGGGCCCTCAACTTATTCTGTCTTTTCCTGGTCCAGTTGTGAGGCCCAGCCCTGCAGTGTGTCCCAGCTCCAGAGTCACTGACATCCTTCTGTGAGCCACTCGGAGTCACTGGCCAGGCAGCAGCAGCATACATTGACCTAGATTTTTGTTTGCTTGTTCATTTTAACTTTGTTATTTTTCTGGCACATCAATGAATTCAAGTGGGAAGAAGCCTTAACAAGTGCCAGTGTCAGTGCAGACTAAGTTGGGGAAAACCATAGGCATGAATAAAATGGGAAAGCAAGACCTGTTGGCATCTATGATGTGTTATTATCTGCTTACCAATCACATGGCCCTGAAGATGTAGTTTATTGACTTCTAAAATGTTTTTACAATATTTTAGTGCTTAGGTCAAGGACGAGTGGTTTCCAGAGCTTTTCCCCAAAAATATACATAATATTTTCATTATTATTTCAAAATAATACTTAGATTTATCTTGAATTTAACAACACAAAAAGAGTATCTTTTCTCATCAAGGCATGAGGGTTGGTACAATTTACCATTCAGGATATTGCCCTCAATATTGTTAAAAAGAATCAGTGTAGATCCACACTAGTTTTCCAGCACTGATGTTTTCTGTTCATGCCAAAGGTACTTAATAATGTCAAAGCATGAGAAAGTAATTTATCCAGCTGTTCTTAAAACATTGAAAAGTACATTTTATCGCTGAACAAATGTCTCACTTGCCTTCCTTTTTCATTAAAATTATATTTTAATTATATTATATATATATTATATTTTATATTTTAGTATATTGGACTAAAATCAAACGAAAGAAGAACTACAGAAAGATTCAAGTTATTAATCCAATTTTTTTTTGTTTCATTGTTAGCCTAGTTGGAGAAACTCAACCTTCCCTTGTAGGCCTGGGCCTTTTTTAGAGAGCTCTGTGTGTGATAGGAAGGCATGAAGAAGTTAAACTGCTCTACCTGTGCAGTCCAGCCCACTGATCTTGGGGCTGGAGCTCCTCTACTGTCACCCTTCCTGCCAAGCTCTTCCTCTTACATGCTTAACATGGGAGCTCTGTGTTCTCTCATCCCCTTCATAAAACAGCCCCAGCAGTATTTATCCAATTAAAATTAACTCATTTTTAAGTTCTCTTTCATTAATTGGGATGTATTCATTGAAATGATACCTTTATCAAACTCTTCAAGTAAGATTTTTTTTAAAAAATAAGAATTACAGGTAAAGCAGGAGACACAGGACCATTTTGTCCTTTTTGATGTGCCTTAAAAAGTACTTAATATTTGTCCTTCTAGTATGCAGTTACTTTTTCAAAATATTGAGAACAGACTTGGATTTTGGTCTTCCTGTTAGTCGTATTAGACAGTCATCTTGGCATCTGTGCAAAACACTGACTTTTCAAAGCAGATTCATCACCTGTTGTGTTAAATTATTGTTTTGTATTTAAATGAGCTGCTTACTTAGAAAAGGGATGTTCTTGTCTGGTGACATTCAAGGAATGATCCTTTCTTTTACTAGGCAGTTGATTCTTGATGGCCAGTGGGATGAGGTTCTCCAATTTATTCAGCCTCTTGAATGTATGGAAAAGTTCGACAAGAAAAGGTAAAATAGAATGTATGTCAGAGTTCAGGGTTTTTGAGTTCTGGAAAATACGTGGATTTATATGTACTGTCTATAAAAATAGTAGTTCTGAGTTTTTCACCTTATTTTTTGGTGTTTTTTTCTAGTCTGTGTGCTCTTCCTGAAGTGTATGTGTTTTTAAACTTGTGCTGAAAATACGTGCACACAATCTGTAATGAGCAGTCATGTGCCATACACTTTAGGAATATGATGCATGTTGTACAACCTTTTAATAGATGGCTGCTCTGTCAGACTTCTATTCAAGAAATAATATGATTTCTATACTTGTTTTTTTCTAATTAGCCTTCTGATATTTACGATAGAATATTTCTGAAAGCAATTGTGGAGAAAAATATTTCCTGTTTTCAAAAAAAAATCTTGTGGTTACCAATTTGTTAAAATTTCATATCAGAGTTCCTTGTCGTGTCAATAGCTATCCCTAACTCACAGATTTGATGTAAAATAGCCTGCTCATCTCTAGAATAATGTTTAACTACTGGAGCAAGATGTACAGTATTTCTCTTCTCACCTGCAGATTTCGTTACATTATAATGAAGCAGAAGTTCTTGGAAGCCTTATGTGTAAACAATGCGATGTCAGCAGAAGATGAGCCACAGCATGTAAGGATTGTCTCTGGTTTGGGAACTTTTTTTGTTGTCAGAAAATCTCTTGAGATTAGTCTGATTAAAGGCAGAGCAGAAGTTTCCAGCGTTAAATACACAAATTTTAGCTATTACCAAATGGTTTCATAAACACTGGAAAATAATCAATATTCTTTGGAAATGAGTGTAGCTCCCTGCTCTCAAATACAATTGTACATAAAAGGGTTGCTTGAAACTGCAGCTAGATCAGTGACCATATGCTGTGTCTGTGGTCCTGACCCTCAGATTTACTTTAGGCTATTGTGCTAAAGTACAGGGCTCTTCCTTTTTCTTATTACTTTTTTTTTTCCAGAAGTATTCTGAAGCAGGCCTCAGAATCACAGAAATTTATTGTGGTAATTTGGGCCAGATGAAAGGCTGAATGAATCTTACACTTAATTTCTGTTGGTTTTGGAGAGAAAGGTCAGAATTGTTTTTTTGAGGGAGCAGATGTGTTCACAAAGGACTCTTTCAGTTAAATGTGCAAACAGCAGGGGTTGTGGACTTAAGTTTTTGGTATGGAAAGAGACATTAACTCAAACTGGCAAAGAAGGTGTGCAGATTGTGAAATTAGTTACAGTTGTTCATTTATGTTGACAATACAGTAATACCAAATTTCTAAGACAAAAATGTTATGAAATTAAAAATTAAGAATGACAGTAGTTTTTAGACAAGTAATTTTGTTTTCCAGACTGAATTGATTTTAATTCTCTGTCCCATTACTCTTACATTGTACTTCAGGGTTTTCTCTTGACAGAGTAGAGAAAGTTAAAAATAAGTCCATAATTATAGTTTAAACGGGAGGTGTACTAGTTCTTTGATCGCTCAATCTGTATACTGTTACTAGATAGCAGTAGAGGGGAAAAATCAGATTAATGTTCCTTATTTTGTTGTAAATGTTACCAAATCTGTTAGCGTGTTGTGGGTCAAAGGCTGCTGTATTGAAGTATCCAGGTAACATGGGTAAGTGGGGATTTTTACTGGTTTTTAAATCTTTGTAACTAAAAATGTCAGGGTTTGTGTACTTAACGTGGTTCTTGGCTCTTAGCTATCAACAGGCTTTGTAATAAAGCTCTGTATTCATTTGGAGGTCTTATCTTCTGAGAAGTCTTTGAACTTTTTTAACATTTTTGATTGAAGAACAGAAAATCTCAGTATAAAAGCTGCTGATCACTGGAAACTAGAGCAATCTACAAGGCTTTTGTGAAAAGCTACTGGCATAGGTTATAGAAATAAAGGGGAAAATAAGTCAGCTGGCTTTAAGAATGGAAGTAACCTTTTGTGCTACAATAGAACTGGAGCTGCTCAGCTACAGATTTAAAATTTTAAGCCCATCAAACCTTCAGTGACACGAAAACATTCCATAAATCTGTAAAAAATGGGACTTGATGGGAGATTTTAGGAAGTTAGAGCATCTAGGAATTTGCCTCTGTTGTAACTGCACTTGTATCAGCAATTTCACACTCTATATGCTTTTTTAATTAAAATATAAGCAGTAATAGTAATAAATGAATGATAGCAGACAAATTCTGTTGCTGCCTGCTCTTAAAGTGTTTTCTTGTGGAAACGCATGTACTACAGAGTGTTGTGCTGATATTAATGTCTCCATAGCTGGAATTCACCATGCGAGAGGCCGTGCAGTGCCTGCACGCGCTGGAGGAATATTGTCCCTCTAAGGAAGACTACAGTAAACTGTGCTTGCTGCTGACGCTGCCTCGCCTGACCAACCACGCCGAGTTCAAGGACTGGAATCCCAGCACTGCTCGGGTTCACTGCTTTGAAGAAGCCTGTGTCATGGTGGCAGAGTTTATTCCAGCAGATAGGAAACTGAGCGAGGCTGGCTTCAAAGCAAGTAACAATCGCTTATTTCAGCTTGTAATGAAGGGATTGCTTTATGAATGTTGTGTGGAATTCTGTCAGAGTAAAGCAACAGGAGAAGAAATCACAGAAAGTGAAGTATTGTTGGGCATTGATCTCTTGTGTGGTAATGGCTGTGATGACTTGGACCTTAGCTTATTATCATGGCTGCAGAATCTGCCAGCTACCGTGTTTTCTTGTGCTTTTGAACAAAAGATGCTTAATATTCATGTTGATAAACTCCTCAAGCCTACAAAAGCTGCCTATGCTGATCTTCTGACACCTCTTATCAGCAAACTTTCTCCTTATCCATCATCCCCAATGCGACGGCCTCAGTCAGCAGACGCTTACATGACCCGCTCCCTAAACCCTGCCTTAGATGGGCTCTCGTGTGGATTGACAAACCACGATAAGCGGGTCACAGACCTCGGGACCAAAACTTCTCCCATGTCGCACTCCTTCGCTAATTTCCATTACCCTGGAGTACAGAATCTCAGCAGGAGCCTCATGCTTGAGAATACTGAATGTCACAGCATTTTCGAAGAGTCACCGGAGCGGTAAGTGCAGCTAGAGCTCTGTTTTTACCTTAGCTTATGTTGCACTGTTTCTGTGTTCTTACCTTCACTGTAACACTGAACATAATTGTAATACTGAAGCATAATTTGGTTGTTTAAATTCTGTTGTAATGAAAACCATGTGTAGAAGGTGTTTTCTTCCTTATGCTTTTATGATCTAAGTAGATTTTCATATTTGGGGTTGAGCCTTATGGATTCTATTTGGGCTTTCTTAAAGTTTCCTAGCACAGAGCACAAAGATGCTCTGAGTATGTAATATGGTCTAGCTAGAGTTTGTGTTCACTATTACTGTGTTCTTCCATTCCAGATAAAGAGACGCAGTGAAATAGCTGTAACTCCCATATCCTTTCTCCATTGCATTCTGTCCTCAAGTCTCGATTTTTGGTCGACAAAAAGTCTCGACCAGTTTTGGTCCTGACACTGTAAATTAGTTACTTAAGTATACTTGAACAATTTGCAGTGAACAGTGAAATCAGTGAAAATGACAGTGTGCCGTTGTTGTAGCGTTCCTGTATCACTTGAATTGTTACAATAGTAGCTCAGCTGAAGTATTTACTTCATATTTTTCAAACCAAAGATGAGTAAGGCAGCTGAATGAATATATTATGTTTTTTGTATCAGACTTTGAGATAGTTGGGTTATGCTATTAGTAAGTCCTGTAATGAAATGTAGACTGCAAAATTGGCTTCTGAGAGAAATGTCCTGGTAACTGGGAGAAATGGTACTTACCAGTTGAGCGTTTATCATCATGTTTCTGCCCGGCCTGCCTTTGTTTAGCAGTTCTATCCCTTTTGAATGGTTGTAGTCACACTTCCCTAGAAAGCAGCTGCCAGCTTTTTTGGCTCTTAGAGGACCAGGTGGGTAACTAGCCCTGGACTTGGGTGCAGTGGCCAGCAGAAGACATTTGGGGCTGTCATGATCAATCCGGGCCACAGCTGGTGTCTCTATTAGTTTTGCCTTGGAGCAATATTCCATATGTTGTGTTATGGTAAAGAGCAGCTGTAATTAAACTCAGTAAAAAGGAAACAAACACTACCAAACTGATGTCAGTTCACCAGTGATAATGGAAATACTCACAGTAATGTATGTTTTAATATTTATCCTAATACTTACCTTGAAAGGAGCTGTTTTGTTTGATTAAAATCTTGGGCTTTACCAGCCTCTTCACAGCTGGAGTTTTTGTGGATAGCTTAAGTTTTATGGAAGTATCTCTAATGTTACATTTTTACGAAGTGTACCTCCTGAAGATGCAAGTTTATTTATTGTGAATCCTAATTTTACTGATCTGTATCAAACCTTATCATTTACATGAGTAGACCAGGGTCCAGTGTTAAAACTGATTCTTGAGAGGTTTTTGCTTCCCTTTTCAATATTGGAGTACTAGATTAATTCTGCACAAGTAACATCATTGTGCAAGCTAAATAAGGTGGTTAATTGCTGCAGTTCTTTATGTAGGTCTTTTCGTGTGAAGCTTATAGTTTATTACGTGTTTTTTCATTAATAACACATCTCTTGAAATTTAGGGTCAGAATTATAGGATTAGAACTGTAGGGCCAGACCCCTAGTTTTTAAGAAAGAATTACGTTTTTCAGGAGAAAATCCACCTTCAGATCGAGTGTCCAGCCTAAACGCCAATATTTGCAAGGGCAGAAGCTGAGCTTCATGTAAATCTGGCCCTTGCTTCCACTTGCACATGACAGAAACACTGTATTTCTTTTATAAGTTGAGTTCATTAAGCAATTTTCTTTTAGTCAGCTGAATTACTTTTGTTGTTGTACAGAGGTACCCAAAAAGTTTAAAATAACTTCTAAAAAAACTTTGCTCCAAGTGACTGAGTAAAAAAGACTTAAGTTGACAAAACTGAAGATGGGCATCCACGGCTTGTACTGTGTTCTGCACATTTACTGATTGATTGCCAAACCATTTTGGAAAGAGTGTCATGCAGAAATACTTATAATACAAGAAAAGCCAAACCAATACAAACATTTTTCTACCTTGCACTTTCAGGAATGTTCAGATGTTAAGCATCGATGGGTATTAGTTTAACTTCAGATTGGTAGTGATAATTAAACTGGTATCTTAGGGAAGAGTTCAGTCTCATAGTATATCAGATACATTTTGTGCACATAACTGCTTTGAAATGGGAGATTTTGAATAACTTGTTAGTTGAAGAGTGTAGAATTCAAGTGTAGGGATAGAAAACATGAAATTTGGGTATGCCATGGTAGTAAGGCTTTTTGGAAACTGGCTGTGCTCTGTTTGTCAGGGAGTTCATTTTGTTTAGTGTAACACATTGCAAGTGGCATTTTTTTCCTAAGCAATGTCTTCAGTTTGATGTGACCTAAGTAGTTTGCATGCTTGTGTTAGCAGATCTTACTCTAGAATGTTATCTTTCTCCACTTGATGTTCTACTCTTAATTTTTCTCAGTTAAGCATCTCTTCTTTTCCATGTTGCTGCGAGAAGTGATACTCCCGTGGAGCCACAGCATCCCATCGGCAGCGAGACTTCGTGCCAGAGCTCAGCTCCAGAAAATGAACCACTCAGTGCAGCACAGAGTCAGGGATCAGCCAAACAAGAGAAAAATGAGGTAGTGCTTGTTTGTTTGAAAAATAATGAGGCCCTTTGAGCTGGGTTCTGATCACTTCATAATGATTTGCCTTTGTGTGGAGAACTTCATGCATGAGAATGGGTTGCTTTGAATCTTGTTTTTAATGTAGTAAAAATGCCATATTGCATCTTGTATAAGAAGCTACTACTTTTTTGTCACCCCACTGTATAAAGTTCTTCTGTCATTTGAGTCTGTAATGCAGCTGATTAGAGTGCCTTGTCACATCAGCAGTCCAGCTCAACTGTTTTGTATATCTTTAAAAGAAAAAAAAAACCCAGCCAACAATGTTAAACAGTGCTTAAGCATCCTTTTCATGTTTTAGTGAGAAACCTAACATGTAGCTTGTAATTTTTGGTGTTAACACTAGGTTTCATAGGTCATCTTACATCAATTCTTGTCTAGAATGTAGAGAAATTAAAATTGGGTAATTCCCTCATAAATGTATCTTTGCTATTCAGAATCCAATAGCATAACCACTTTTAGATTCATCTTTGAGGGCTGTGCCTTGACTATTTTCTCTTTTTTTTTCCTTCTGTAACAGCAGTATGGGGAAAGCGAAATAATAGCTCAGAAGGAAACAATGAAAACAGTTACCTCTTCTATTCTTTTTCCACAGTTAAATACCCATCTCTAAATTTGGTAGTGATGAATAGCGTTGAGGATGCTGTCTGTTCTGTTTGCAGACTCAGGTTTGATTTTCTTAAGTAAACTTTGTCTTGTCTTATGACATCTGTGTGGGACTGAAAACCAGCCTAGCCCTGACAGAACTGTTTTCTAGTAGGCTCTGGATACTTGACTGAGGCAGCGGGGTCTGCTGTAGGATTAACAAAGTCCTCCAAACTTGAGGACTTTACTCCCCTCCTGGACTTTGAGTTGCTTCTCTGCTGCAGTGGTATTTTGTATGCACGTTGGAAGGGAAGGAAGAGCTTAGCTAGGTATAGAACAGGGCAGGCTTCAAAAGTGGAAAAAAATAAAACAGATGCAGAATTTGTAGGAGAGAATGAGGATGGGAGATGCTGTGGTGAAGATGGTGGCCAGGTTATTATACACAAGTAGAAAAGAATGTAGTACCTGGTGCAATTTCACCTTGGTTTGTTTCCCACATCATAGTGGTGTGTGTGTATACCTGTATGAGTAAGAAATTAATTGAAGCTTCTTTTCAGAGCTCTGTTTTTCCTGTGTTCCTTTAGAGGCTGATTTAGAAGCCAGAGTTTATAGACTAGAGCTTCTGGGCAACATATTTTAGATTTGCATGTTAGTTTGGGTAATAGTGGCACAGAATCCAAAAAATCACAAGATTGACTAAAACTGTAACAAGTATCAGTCATGGAAAGAAGTATAGACAAGAATATACTTGGTGTTTAGGATTAAAACCCAGGGACTGGGGAATAGTTCATAAATTTCAAATACAGAAAATAAACACTTTTGACTTCTGACAATAACTTTGGACTTTCTGAATTGCCGGTATTCACCATGGGAAACCGAAGGTGGTAAATATTTTGCGAATGCAATAGCGCTAGGAAATCCATTATAAGTAAAAAAATATTGTGTCAGAGAACAAAAAGTCATAATGCAAGTACTGTTAATTAGAAGAAATGCAAGGGCTGTTACAAAGACAGAATGTGCGTGAATTGTCTGAACTAGTGCAAAGTTATGAGGATGTCCTTATACAAGCCAAAATCATAGATGACAAAGCTGTCACTTCAGAAAACAAACAAAAAACCCACACGAGGATTTTTTTTTTACTTTTACTATTTTTTTTCTATTAGTATTTTTCTATTTTTTTTATTAGGTAAATATGTAGTTTAGTTTTTTCTTCAGAAAATGCAGGGCAGTTTGGTGTGGATAATCTGGCCTTGGAATAAAGTGCTTTTAGTTTTCTGTTTGTTCATTTTTATCTTGTTCTCAGCTCTTAGCAGAAAAGTGAAAGAAAAATGAGTTTTGGGAATGCAGAAGGCAGCAAGTCCTGGGCAGCTGGCAGTGTGGGAAGCTAAAGAGAATATGTAAAGGAGAAAAGAGTATGAGAAAGGAAGTTCACGTGTTTGTTTGGTCCAGAAAATAAGGAATTTTAAAGTTAAAACAGGGCACCAATTGCAAAAGGGAAATGTAACGCTTGGAAAGACCGCTGCAGAGTTGGCTGCTGGGAGAGGTAAACTGGGTCTGCAGACTGATGGCAGGAAGGTGTCAACATGGCAGAAGATACTAAATTTGTAATGAAACTATGACTTACATAGTTTTCTGATTTTTATTTTCAATTTTCAGTCACTTTTTTGTTTTGGTCTTAAGTAATACTTTGGAAGTTTTGTAGGAAAGAGCAGTCGCCTTCAGAATTATGGCAGGACTGCTTCAACAGTGAATAGCATAGGCTGGCAGTCCTTTCTCTTTTTAATGCATAAATTGTGTCTGGCTTTAAGGCAGAATGAAACCATCACTCCTCAGAGGTGAATCTCCTGGCTTTTTGATGCCTGTGTTGAAATACTGAACCAGAAAGTAAACATTTAGGTTAAATACCACAATTAACTATTCAAATTCCATCTGTGATTCTCATTTCTTTTTAGCTTCGTGATTCCACGGAGCAGTTTCAGGAATACTACAGACAAAGACTACGTTACCAGCAGCACTTAGAGCAGAAGGAACAGCAGCGACAGTTGTATCAGCAGATGTTGTTAGAAGGAGGAGTCAATCAAGAAGATGGAGCTGACCAGCAACAGAACCTTACTGAACAGTTTCTTAACAGGTTGGGGGAGTTTGTCTTCTTCCCACCCATATCCCTCTGTAAGTTCTCATAATAACCTGGTTTGATGGTTTGGGTTTTTTTAACTTGTCATTTGTTATTAGATCTATCCAGAAACTAGGAGAATTAAATATGGGTATGGACAGTCTTGGAAATGATGTACAAACACTTAGCCAGCAATGTAATGGGAGCAAAGGGATTGCATCTACCAATCCAGCAAGTAACTTCACATCAGCACCTTCAGATGGTAGCCAGAGGATAACAACTGGTAGCCCAAATCTGAATACAAGCACTCCTCGCAAGTGTGGATCAGCTAATCAGATACCCTTTCCTGAAGAGTCACCTGTACAAGGCAGTCAAAGGTAAGTTACTGGAGAGCATTCAGGACTGAAAATATCCTTCTGCTAGCACTGTGGGAGTAGCTGGTTTTATTTATATTTAGTTATCAAATTAATTTGTCGTTGAATAGGGATATTTAGCTCACGATCAGTGTTTTCCAGATATTTATGTAGGGATTATAAAGTCTTTTTTTTTTTTTGACAGCATTCATGAGGAATAGTAGTTGTTATGGCTTACATTTCATGCTGGTTTTTAATTTTATTCCATCTTATATGTACAGTTCTTGTTTATTTTGTGTTATACAAAGTTTCTGGAAGCTTTTTTATGAAATACAAACTAGATGGAGAAGCAGGGCAGAATGGGAACTGAATTTCTTCTGTTAACTAAAAGTAATGCTGACCTGGAAGAAACAGTAATTCTTCCACTTCTGTGTGTATATATTGTATCTATACATAGGTCTGTTAGGAATGAAAAATACTTTTAACTTGCGTTCACTTGTTCAGTGTTTGGAGTTGCTGCAAAAAGGGCTGCCCCTTGTAAAAATAATAGCTTAATGGTAATGATTCACACATGTATAACACTTTACACAAATTAGTCAGTTCTGAGAATGACTGAAAATGTAACTTTAGTCCAAAAAATACTTAGCAAAAAATCTGTCCCTGCTCTTGTTGTTTTGTCTTGTGCTTTTAAACACATCACGAAATGAAAACAGTGCGTCAGAACATGCTGTCACTCAGCCACAGTCAGAAGACTCTTCGGGGGGTTTATCAAGGACAAGAGGCGATGAGGTGAGTTTTCTTGTTGTCTTTTACCGTGTGTGTTGTCGAAAGATTCAGTACTTAATCCTGAGTATGTGACAGCCTCTTACTGTTAAGATACTTAGAATGAATTTTGGTTGGTGCAGTGCCTACAGAGTCACAGAACCATTGAGATTGGAAGGAACGTCTGGAGACTGAACCCAAACTCACTGCTCAAAAGAGGGTCAATAAGAGCAGGTTGCTTGGGGCTGGGTCCAGTTGGGTTTTGCGTCTCTCCAAGGATGGAGGATGTTCCCCAGCCTTTGTGGGCTACCTCATCCCGTGTCTGACCACCCTCACAGTGTTTTTAAAACACCAAAAAAGTTGAAGTGGAATTTGCTTTATTTTATTTGGTGTTCAGTTATTCTGGTCCTTTCCCTGGGTACCAACTGAGAAGAGTCCTGCTCCATCTTCTTTACTCCTCCAGTCACATATTTATATACACTGGTGAGATGTACACATGCACACCTTGAAGAGGCCTTCTGATCTCAAGGCCCAAAGGTACCAGCTCTTACAGCTGCTCCTTCTACAACAGATGTTCCGATGGGATGTCTTTTACAACCATTGTTTTGTGTTTTCCAGGTTGAAACTTTGAGTGTTGGACTCCAGTCAGTATGGTCTGAAAACCCAGGGAAATAGTTAATAGGGAAAAATAAGTACATTGCAAAGTTTCTGCATCAGCTATAAATAAAAATCAGAAAGGTGGTCATGAAGTCACAAGGAGGATGATGTAATAAATCTTAGCATAATTTAATGATAACTTTGTATTACATACAGGGTGAAAATCTGATTCTATGTTTAATATTATATTTGGTTTAGAAACTGTGTTTGATTTGGACTGTTTTCACTAAAAGTGCACATTTGTTCCCCTTGCAAGTTTCACATAGATCAAATATGTTTACACAGAAGTAAACTGTAGTATTGCTCAGCTGAGGTGGGCTGTTTAGAAAAACAAAAGCAGGTAGAAGTCTGGAGGGAGAATGAGAAATGTTAATGTAATGTTATCTGTAAAAGTCAGGTGAAGAAAAGAGCTTCAAGTGTGGCATTCTTGGACTTGGAGCAGACTGTTTACAAAACTGTACTTTGAGTAATCCAGCCTGCTGTGCTGCTACTTGTTAATACTTGGCTACAGTAGCTTTACATTATTCCACAAAGCAGTCACACCTTCTTTTAAATGTCCAGTTTTACACAGAAGAACCTAATTTGACTGTTACCCTTTTGCACAGGATGACAAATCAAAAAAGCAATTTATTTGCATTAATACTCTAGAAGACACACAAGCTGTCAGAGCTGTAGCCTTTCATCCCAGTGGGAGTTTATATGCTGTTGGCTCCAACTCTAAAACTTTGAGAGTTTGTGCCTATCCAGAAGTAATTGACCCAAGGTAAGAAAGCTAATATAATCATTTCTTTTTCTGTGTCATAGCACTTCTTTCTCCTGCAGCTACTGATACCTGTACATTTCGTGCCTTTATTTTATTGTCGTAAATAGAGCAGTGCTCTCCTCGGAATCCTGAACTGCTGAACAAAAATAAGGTGATGTGCTGAAGTATTTGTATATTTGTGGACTACTTCTTTGCTCTCTTTCATTACTTGCAAGATGTATTGCCACAAGACCACACCTTTCCTTATAAAATTGTTATCTTTTGTCTCAGCAGTTGGGCTTTTCTGAGTTTATTGGTTGGCCTGTGGTTTTGATATTCCAGCTATAGAAGTGGGAGAAAGCATGTGTCAGTTCCCAAGCCAGCACAAGCTGGGCTTCAGAGGATTCGATTTCTGGCAGGAGAACAGGCTTAACAGTAGAGAAAGCTGTATCTTCTTGAACTTCCACAGCAAAACCTGCCAGAGTGTGTCTGTTGACCTGTTTTTACTCTAAATGTTGTTTTCTAGGTATATTGGTTTCTTGACAGAAAAAGCACTATTTGTGGTTTACTGTGCACACTTGTATATTCAGTTTTCTTTCCACCAATTTTTTTAATAGGACAGGGAAGATACACCTGGAAATAAATATTGCCACATCAATAACAATCTCCTTAATTCTGCTCCACTTACATTTTCTTGGAGGAGTGGAGAAGTGCAAGCATCTGAAACTTCACGGTTTTATAGGGAGCTACAAGTGATTTTTATCTGGGACATCTTCCCTTTTTAGGAAGAAAGACTTTAGGACTGATGTTTGTGCTTCCAAAATGTTAAAAAAGTAATCTGATTTTTATTTTCTTCCTTAAATATCATCAATAAGGTAGCCTTGGAAGTTTAATTCCAAAATACTTATGAGCAATGAATGACACAACAAAAAAAGGAATTGATTTCTGTTACCTAATACAAGCCAGCTTACTGGGCTTGAAGCCCAAACAGCCTCTTGACTGGTAAGCAGTGCAAAACATGTTGGCTCCTGCACAGCTGCTTTTTCTGTTTGTTGGGAAAGGTTAGAGCAGCTCTGCAGCCTTAGTTTGTACTTGCAGTGCACGATCTGATATGACAAGAGACACAGTGCATCTGGACATGAAAGGAATACCAAGATTTCCTTCATTCTGAACTTGTAATTTTTCCATTTACTGTTGATTTTAACTACACTTACAGTTTGCCTAAAATATTTCATCATGGGATTTACAAGTCAGCAGAGAGATTACATTATCTTAAAGATACTCTAATCCTTGTAACAACGAGTCTAGACACGCATTCCAAATGATGTGCTTTTCAAAGAGCTATGGTTGTGTAGAGTAACTGTTCTTTGAAGCTCCGTTGGGCCTTTTAAACATTTTTTTTAAATTGTCCTTCAAATTGAGGAATTACTCAGGACGGGTTGGTTTGGAGTTGATTTTTTTCCTTTCTCTAAAGGTATAGCAGTAGTGTGGGATTTTTTGCACACCTTTAATATGAAGCACTGACAGATACATGTTACAGTTCTGCAAATGTTGCTCAAGTAATCACAGTGCTTCCATGCAGTGGATTAGCAACATATGGTCTCTGATCTCCTGTCCTGAGAGAGCCAGTGATCCTCAGCTCTTAACATGTGGTGAATCCACACTCAGAGTGTAAGATAAGGCATTAGGCCATTTAGGACACTCTGTAGTGTGTTGAATGATCCTGATTTAGGCTAATCTGTCATGGATTTCCCCTCTGGCAACAAATAAAATTAGCTTGCATGCAGATTTACTTTAGTATTCTTTACTAAAGCCGTGTTAATCTCCAAAGTTTTTGAACAGGCTTGGATGATTGTCTTCTGCCTTTTCTCTCTGCCTCTCCTGTTTAAGTATTTATAGTAAGGTTTATGAATTTTTTTAATACCAATTTAATTTGTTGAATTTCTCCTGTTGATGTTACTGGAGTGATATGGAGATACTTTGTTTCTCTTAGAAATAAAAGGAAATATGATGGGTTTCTTTTTTCTTTTCTTTTACCAGTGCTTATAATACTCCTAAACAACCTGTAGTTCGCTTCAAGAGGAATAAGCATCATAAAGGATCAATCTACTGTGTAGCCTGGAGTCCCTGTGGACAGCTGTTAGCTACTGGTTCTAATGATAAATATGTGAAAGTGCTGCCTTTTAATGCAGAAACTTGCAATGCAACAGGTACTGTGTGTATATTTAATTCAAAGAATTTATTTTCAGTTACTGTCCAGTATTTATCAAACCCATTCAAATTACATTGATTGTGTTTTGTTATTTTTATTCCAATATTTAATTTAGTCTCTTTTCCCTTTTACCATCACTGTGGTCTCTATCCAGCAAAGAACCACTGAGAGGTTGGGAATTATCTTTAGGGTTTTGTTTGGTTTGGTTGGTTGTGTTTTGGTTTCATTTTGCAAGCCTTTGGTATCGTGCTATCTCCTGGCAGATTCCTCCCCATATACAGTAAAACTACCAGATGTTCTTACCCACTTCTAGAGCTTGGTTGTCACTAAGAATTTATTTCCACTCCTAGTTCTCTTTTCTCTTGCCTAGTTCTCTCTTCTCACCCATCTTAAAAAGGTTTCTGTCCCAGCAAATACTACTTTCCATGCCCAACCCTCCTAATCAATACAGTGAATATGACTCTTATCTTTGCTGTTTTGAACTTAGGCTGCTTTGTCCTTTGTGGTTCAGTGCTCTCAATGATCTTTTCCTCCTGGCAAAGAGAGCCTTTTGAGTTCACCACAGTTTACAAAAAGAAATAAATGTACTCTGTGAGAAACCTTGGCTGCAGTTGGCAGTGGTGATGGTCTGTGTACATTTTGCAAAGCTTTAGGAAGTAGGAAGCTCAAGCGACACCCAAACCCAAGATTCTTAGAGATTTTATTTGAACCGTAGTAACTGAAATAGTGTGTTCTGTGCTAAAGTACACAGCCATGTTTGCACTTAGTGGTGTGTTCACCCTTGCCTAAAATACTCTGCATTATCACTGTAGCCACTCTAAAGAGCACAGCACTAACAAAGTGTGTCTTACATTGTTCCTTGATTTTTAAATTATTTTAGGACCAGATTTGGAATTCAGCATGCACGATGGGACAATCAGAGACCTTGCTTTTATGGAAGGCCCAGAAAGTGGTGGTGCTATTTTAATAAGTGCTGGAGCAGGAGACTGTAATATTTACACAACAGATTGTCAGCGAGGACAAGGCCTGCATGCCCTAAGTGGTCACACTGGTATGTACAGTGTGGCTTCTCTCATGATTTCTAAGTCTGTATTATATTCTAATAAAGTTGTTGGGTTGTTGTGGTTTGATTGGGTTTAAAGTAATTGTGTTTTTCTTTTTAGCAAGACTTTTTTCCTCTCCCAATTGCTCTTGAGGTATTTTGAGGGGAGATGGGCAGTGTTTGTTCTTAAATGTGTTTGCTGTTGATCTAATGGAGAGAGTGCACACCTCATTCCAGAGAAGGCACAAAGCTGGCTATTGCCATACACTGGCAATGGATCATGCAGCTGGCAGGTTTTTCCACAGGATTGTTAAGTCTCTGAATGCAAAAAATAATCCCAATTGTAATATTTTGGTGTTGGATTAATGATGCTTAATCAAATTAAAAAGTCATCTTGTTCACAGGACATATTTTAGCACTTTATACATGGAGTGGCTGGATGATTGCATCTGGATCCCAAGACAAGACTGTAAGATTTTGGGATTTGAGAGTGCCAAGCTGTGTTCGTGTTGTGGGAACAACGTTTCATGGAACAGGCAAGACTTGCTATCATGCTTCTAATTATTCTGGCATGAAAATAGACTTTGAAGATGTCAAGGTCGTATAGAGAGAATGGGGGCGGGGGAGGTGTGGCACAGAAGAAAGGCTTGGCTTAAAGAAAGAAAACCTGCCAGGATATCTATACCTGTGGGGATGGTTGGTTTGTTTGTTCCTAAAGTAATATTTCCTTTCAGAAGACGGGTAGTGTTTTTGCCTTATGACTTTCAAAGAGACACTTTTAAGTATATTCAAATACAATAACTTAACTGAAGTCCTTGAAACTTTAGGGCCAGGGTGAATTCCTTGCAGTATTCCACCTTATTTCATAAGAGTGACCATCTTCCGTATGATGAAACAGATACTTTCTCATGCAGCTTTAATATGTTTTTGCTATGATTCGTGTGTGACCTATGGCTTCAGAGTTTTTAGTGCTGAAACATAAAGGCTTTCTTATGCTAAGCTGGGTCTGTTCATCTTAAGTTTGAGGCCAGCTTTCGGTGTTCTTTTACAATGCGTGTTCTTGTGTAAAACAAAAAAATTGGCTATTTGCACAAACATAGCTAACTCTGCTGTGGGATTGTTGGGTTTCTGTCCCCTGCAGGGAGTGCTGTAGCCTCGGTGGCAGTGGATCCCAGCGGCAGGCTGCTGGCCACAGGCCAGGAGGACTCGAGCTGCATGCTGTACGACATCCGCGGGGGCCGCATGGTGCAGAGCTACCACCCCCACAGCAGCGACGTGCGCTCCGTGCGCTTCTCCCCGGGCGCGCACTACCTGCTCACCGGCTCCTACGACATGAAGATCAAGGTGACAGACCTGCAAGGTAACACAGGCGGAGGGTCACAGGTTAACTTCCCGTTTGGGGCTTTTAATGTTGAAGTTGACAACTTGGCTCAAGAATCAGGTTTTACTTTAAAAGGGGGAAAAAATAGTAGAGCTTTGAAGGTTGGATGTGTATACATGTGATTGTGTCTGTTTGAAATTGGCTAGTTGTGTTGCTGGAAGTGTAGGCTGTGAACTGAATCTTGTTTCGGGATGAGGGTCTCATTGCAGTAAAATCACTGATTAACACTGTTGCCTGGTAAGATGGCCATTGCCTTCAGACAGCGTTCACAAAATTGACCCTTAAAAAGACCTGAAAAAGTATAGTAATTCTCATTTTTATTGGGATGAGTTAAGAAGAGGGAAGATACTGGGTGTATCTAATTGACTTGATTTTCTTGGACCATTAAATTTTAATCACCTTGTATAAGAATGGTGGAGATCTGCATTTTTAACTTGTACTGTGTCCAGTAATGCCTAAAAACTGAAACACTGGGGCCTTTTGTTAGGCTCTGTGTATGTATGAGAGATAGAAAGGGGGGGTCAAATACACTTCATAAGGTGAAATACAGATGTAGGCTTTAAGTAGGCAAACTGGTTAAGAAAAGACCCGCCACCCCAGGGCTGGGATATGGATTCATGAAATGAGTAATGGTTTCTGTTCCTCTTCCACAGGGGACCTGACAAAGCAGCTTCCTCTGATGGTGGTAGGGGAGCACAAGGACAAAGTTATTCAATGCAGATGGCACACGCAAGATCTTTCCTTCTTGTCATCTTCTGCAGACAGAACTGTAACCCTTTGGACCTACAATGGTTAGAGTGCAAATAAAGGCAACTATGCAGCTAAAGCACAGAGACCCGAGACTACAGAACTGTCAAAACAAGTAATAATAATGAGGCTTTGAGAGAGCAGCAGTTGAGCAGGAGAGTGTCTTGTCAAGAGGAGGGGCACACTTGTCACTGATTTTTCTGGTTTCTAGGAGGTCTTGGTGTTTTTAGTATATTCTTTTGCAGTGCTTCCAGTCTTCCATGTTGAACTCATGCTGCTGTGACCTATTGTAGTCTTGTTGCCAAAGTCTATGAGGAGAACTCTTCTGTTGTTGATGTGCACTCGGAGTAACATGAATGATGTGTTTACAGTTTGGTATTAATTGCATTCCTTGTTCTTTGCCTCAATGAGAATTTTGTATAGAAACTTAAGTTGAGGAACACTTTAATCAAGTCTGTATGTAACTAGTTACACACACATGAAAAAGAAAAACTACTTCCACTGTTTTTTCAGGTTTATTGTATTCATCACTTTTAAACAAGAGCTCAAACTTTATAACATCTCCACAGTTTCAACGTTTTTAGTAAAAGAAAATCTGAACTTTAAAGGTTGACTAGGTAGTAACCACTTCTTGATTATGGTCCATTATATAGTGGGGCTTTTTCCTTCTTTTCATCTAACCTGGGAAAAATGTTACTGTTTTTACTACATGACATTGTTTTGAACCAGCTAACATGTTGGAGGGGAAAAAGTAAAATATTGACTTTTTTCAGTAGAAACATGTAATATTTTACTTTTTGAATGCAACAGAATACCTCTGTGTATAATGTACTGTAGAAAAGAGTGGATTGGCAGCAGTTGTCACAGTGAGCTTAATGGCTATCAATTTTTCAAGTAAAAGGGATACCATTAATGCTGTAATAGAAACCAGCATGGCTTAAAATGCTATGTCTGCATGATAATTTAAGAATTGTTTAAATTCCCAGTTCAGAAGCTTATCTGAATTTTTTTTCTTGCACTGTTTATGTATGGGAAATTGCAGTTTTATTTCTACAAAACTTTAGATTCTAATGTTAATGTATTGTTATATTTTCATATTGTACAGCTCCTTTTACTTTTTAAAATACAAACCGTAAACTTTAGGTTATTTATTTATTTGAACTGCAGTTAAGTTTTGGATTCTCTTGGTTACTAAATTATATGTGCACTGTAGCAAGCATTTTTAACTATCGTATAAAAGTGGAAAGGTAACTATAGAAGTGTATCTGTGCTATAATCTCAATAAAGACCTCCAACACCTGCACCTGTTTCATGTGTTGTTTTGGATTCTTGGTTTATAATTCCTCAATCCAACTGTGATACAACAGTTTGACATATGATTTAAGTATGCCAGAACTATAAAATACTTAAGAGCTTTGATACTGCTTCCAAGTATTAGAATTTGCAGTGCAGGCAGTAATAATACAGTGGCGTAGAGCTGAAAATCTTGTTTATTTTTTATTGGTTACATACACAATAATATATATGTATGGTCAATGATACGTATACAAAGCTACTTTGGAGGAAAATAGCGTCTCTCTAGTTGTCTCTCTGTGGTCAAAGCTGGCCACATTAGTTAGTTAATTAGTTAATTAAATTAGTTATTAACTAATATGTTAATTAGTCTATATCTATCTATATACATTAGGTAGTTAATTAGTATATCTATGTATCTATATAAATAGTGGTTTCCTGACATTAATTTTATTCCAAGTTGTGTCATTACAGAGCGGATCTGGTTTTACATCCATGATTTTACACCCCCGCCTCTTGTGCTTGAGCTTGCATTTAGCGAAGGTACGTCTCTGCCCAGTGTGCCTGGCACCGCAGGCAGCTCCCCGCGGCCGGGGCTGGCGGTGCCGGCGGGGGCGGG
>VZTD01002670.1:3600915-3642670 GCA_013397725.1 Rhagologus leucostigma
GGCGGCGCCTCCGCGGCCGCTGCTCCGCGGCGCTTCCCGGGCGCAGCGGGCCCTCGGGCCGGGCGGTGCCGGGGCGGCCCCGGCCCGGGTAAACACGCCTGGTGAAGGCCGAGAGTCCCGCGGCCTTTCAGGTACCGCGAGCGGGGCTGCGGGCGGGGCGGGCGCCGCTCTCCGGGGCCTGCGCGGTATCCGGGCGCGGGAGCGGGGAGGGGTGTGAGGGCTGCGTGTCTCGGCGGAGCGCGGTGTCAGTGCCGGCGGGAAGGAGGCGAGGGCGGAGGAGAAGCGTGCGGAGCCGCTTCTCTATAGCTCTGTGGGCTCCTGCCGCGCTCGGGCGGCAGTGCCGGCTTGGGCCGGGCCGGAGCGGGGCCCGGGGCCTGGCGGAGCCGCACCGAGGGGGACTAGGCCGTGGCGCCGGGCAGGGCAGGGATGTCCCTGCAAGGCTGGCCAGGGTGAGTTCTGCGTGACGGTCGTGCTCGCCTCTTTGTGGAAAAATACTGAAAACCAAAGTGCAGCAAGGAGGAGTGTTCGCATTGGCAGTAGTTCTCCAGGGACGAGCTGCCTGCACCCTTAGGAGCAGGATCACTGAGGGAGCTCGGTGTATCGCTCTCAGAGAGGGAACAAAGGATGGTGGAGTGGCAGGAGGTGTTGTGGCCATGCTCTTTTTAAAACAATGCAGCCAAGGGGAACTAAGCCAAAGGAATGACCCAAAAGGTGAGCAAACCTGAACATACCTCCGTCATACCACTTTTCACACCCCAGTGTGCGCTAATGAAGTAAGACGTGTGCGTGCTTTACATGTATGACTAAAGTCACTCAAACTGCAGTTAAATATGAAATGTTATCGACTGAAACTCTGCTTTTTACCCTTCCTCGAAAAAAACAATATAAATATAGGTTAAGAGGGGCGGAGGTCAGAGGAGACTCCACCTTTGTATCCTGGGACTGTCGGCGGGCTGTGCCTCTCTCCTCCCCCATAGGAATGCGTGTTGGGTAAGGCTCGAACACCTAGTGCTGCCTCAGGAAATTCAGAGAGCCAGCTTCTGTTTGTGATTGTGCTTTTAGTCATCTCCCACTGTAGCGTATTTGTTGCCGGTTAATTGCTCATATTTTTTGTGTTCACGTGCTCCTGCAGTGTGTTTATCATTGACAACCCAGCAAGCAGTTGCATTTCTGTTGCTCAGCAAATGACAGTGTTTTGCACCTGAGGGTTGTTGAAGGTTTCCAGGCTGTGGTTTGGCCAGGAGAGTTTGTTGGGCATGACCAGCCTTACAGTGTGTGAATCTGTGACTCTGGTAGTTCTTATTGAACGTGACTGGACTCACAGTAGTGCACTGGCTCTGTGCTTTCCTTTTTAGTGTTGAATTGGCCGTCCCTCAGAATCAAAGCACAACCACCCCCAGCCCCTCTGGTATCTGAGGAGCAGCTGGTATACAAGGGAAGTTTATTTTCTGCCAAATCTTCTTCTTAATGTGACAGAAGAATTTGCCTTACTCTTAACACAATCTCCTTGTCGTGAAGTGTGGTGGAGTTCTGCATGGTTGTATCGTATTTAGCAATGCTGAACTCTGTGCTACACACCTGCTGATAACAAAGTCAGGGCTATTGATCCACTCATATAATACAGTTTAATTGTTGCGTATTACTGCCAACATTTTCCTTGGGAAAAAATATGAGAGTGAATTTAAACCTGCTTAATGGAGAACTGAGTTTTTAAAAAGCATCACTTTTACTTTTTTCATGTAAGATTGTTTTATTTTTTCATACAGCGTGTTACACCCTGACCTAAATACCTGAATTTCTTGTTATATTCAGTGATACAGGATGCTGTTTCCTTTGGTATTGTGTGCACTTATGCTGATAGGGAGCTGTAAAGTTCAAGAAGATGAATGGATTGACCCCACGGATATGCTCAATTATGATGCAGCATCAGGAACAATGAGAAGACCTTACAAGGTAGAAGAAGAAAGGGTGTGTGTCTCTCCCAAACAAACAGCCACACGCTGTTGGAAGATTGCTCTTAAATGGTGATAGTAGATAATGATAGCAGTACGGTGTTTTTAAAGGATTATTATGTTGTACCTGAATCCATACACAGAAAAGTCTTGTGTGTCCATGGTTAAAATTGCAAGGAAAGAAATGGTGATCTACATTATTTTAATTAGCTCAGGACTTTTTCCTGATGAGCTTCTGTTGCACTCACATCAAGTCATATCAAGCAGACTTTTTGTATTTTCACAGGCGGTGCTTGGTTTATGCAGGTTGTGGCACCACAAGTTACTGCTCTGAGAAGTACTGGGTTAAGCAACTCTTGCTAGTTTCTCAAGTATAGTGTTATATATTTTGAAAATCAGGTTCCTAGCTGATAAAAGTTGGGGGAGTTAAAGTTAATTATTGTATTTTATTTTAATTAACCAGTTTCCCATTTCTCATGTGCAAGTGTTGTGAAATCCATGGTGTTTTGTAATGCTGGGCCTCAGTTTTCAGAAGGAAGATCAGAATAGGAATTGAATGCTGTACTTTTAATGATTCATTAACATTAAAGAGAAGATGAAGTAGGAAAAAATTAGTTTTAACAAAGTAAATTGTCTCTGTTGTCTTGTATGAGGAACGGACTCTATCGTGAGATGCGTGTTGGTTACATGTATGCACATGTGCACACGTGCACTGTAAACTGGGGGTGGTTGTATTGGCACCCTTGATTTTTGCCATTATTCAGCTTACAAGTTTGGTTTTACAGTCTTGAGTAATACTGTTTAAACACTACAGAACATCATTTTCAGAAGCTTAAAAAATGCAGAGTGCATTATTGTTCTCCCTAGCTTTCCTCAGCAGCCTCCAGCTTCTCCAAGTCCACTTGATAGTCATTAGCATCCCTAAGATCCAGCAGCAAGCTTTGGAGTCTTTAAGCCTGGAGCCCAAGTGCTTCAGCTTTTATAAAAAAAGTAGTAGCTTTATTGTTGTCTTCCACAAAAATAAAACTACATCTTAAAGGAAAAAGTACTACTTTGTCTTAATCCATCTTTTCAGAATTTATTTTCTGCTCTGCAATGAGTTTTTAGGTGAGTAAGCTGTGTGGGCTGCCCAAGCCCTCAAACTTGGTTTCAGCATGAGTTCACTGGTTCATGTGCTCTTGTGCTTCCTCTTGGAGACTTCTCTGTGTGCACACCTGGTTGTGTAGAAGCAGCACTGCTAAAACTGGGTCTGAGTAATGAACAGAAAACATAGAGTGTTCTGGAGCAAAGAAAGGCAGGCAGCCCAAAATGGGATTTGTGTTTACTTACAGTCTGGCTGGCGGCGTGGCCAACTGGACTGGGAATTTGCCTGGCTGAAAACTGCCCCTTTGCTTGCTGAGTCAGTTTTTAGCCAGTGCCATTATCTAATCTGGTGCACTTAGTGGATCACCAGCAATTGAAGGAGGGGAAAGGGCAGGTGGGGGAGGACAGGCAAGACCTCACCTTCTGCGTGCATTTAGATAAACTCAAAGCAGTTGTCCATCTGGAGCCTAAAATAACAGCAGAGAGGCAGCTGGAGTGTCATTGGGAGAGTATTAGCAGCAAAGATCTGCACTCAGTTTTTAGCTCCTTTGGTCCTTCTAAAGTGATGTGACTGGAGACGTCTAACAGGGCATGTTGGTCAAATTGTTGGATTCTAAAAATGTTTTTCTTCTGCAATTTCAGGGAAACTATCATGACTCTGAGAATAAGGCTCTGGATACAGTCAGTACTGAAATCTCACAAAGTTGTTCCAGGGTAGTAGATTCCTTGCAACACAAGGTTTGTTCTTCAGAATATTTTCCAGTGTTTTATAGTTTGTGCTTTTTGATGATGCTCTTCTGGATAGTGTCAAACAGGTGCATTGCTGGCATAATTTATGCTTTATGGAGGGGGAACCTCTGTGCAGAGGAGAGACTGAAAGTGGTTTCAGTCAATTTCAAGTTGTTGTTCTGCCTGCAAAGGTCTGCCTACATGTTTCCTGGCATGTTTTATAGTGTAACAAAATCGATAGGAGCTAGGTGCTTCTGTCCAGTGTCAACAGTCTAAAAATGTGGTGCTGATGTTACCCCATGCTGTTCTCAAGCTGTTCAGTCCTGTTTGCTTTTAAGGGGTGGGCTGTGGGCATAGAGACCCGGGTAGTGTGCAGTGCTGCAGCTCTCAGGAGCTGCTCTCAGACCCCCTCCCAGGGTGTGGGGATGCTTGTGTGGCCACTGGGACACTTGCTGCCCTCAGCCATTTGGGTACCCAATGGGATATGTGTCATTGTAATGTTGTTTTAGCTACGTGGGATTTTTGGCAGTTCTCTTTTTTCCTTCCCTGATGCAAACTTAAAATGCAAGGAGATCCAGATGTTCACATTTGTTTCTAGCCTTACTGAGGTCAGGATTTGAATATTCCTAGCAGATGTGAAATCTGTGGTACTGGCCAGTCCCATGGAAAGTAGTATCTTTAATAACTGCATATGCTTTTTATCTGGCATACTAATCATGGGATCATTACTAAACTAAGGAAATGTGCCCCTGTTATTCCTAAATTTAATGCTGGTATGTTTGCGGGTTTTTCTCCCCTATAAAGAAGCTGGTTTGAGCAAACTGAATAAAAGTGTCTTTTGCACAATTGTAGATTGCAGAATGTGAGAAGAGGAATGCCAAATCACATGAAAGCCGCAGCTTTTATATTTTTAAACGATACTTGAATAAGATTTTAAATGAAGCTGGGAAACTTGGCCTTGTAAGTATTGGAATAGTCATTTTAAAAAAATACTTAATTAAAATTAATTCATATTACTGCTTTACGTAGTTTTCACAGTTACCAAGAATTGATTAATTATGCTGGTATAATTTAAATGAAATGAAGGGAACTGATTGGCAAAGGAAAAGTTGATGGAAGTATGTGCATCCAGTACTGCTGAGGAGACACAGTTGCCGTTTGATCCGTAAGGCGTCCAGAGGAAGGCTATGTGAATACAGTGTGTCTAAACATCTGTTATTGGGATGCAGCTGTAGGAACACCTTGTTCTGCTCATGTTAATGATTGGAAACTGGAAGGAGCTAGATTTGGGTTGTTGCAGACTTTTAAGGCCTGTACTGTAGCTCTACCATGTTAACCTGCAGAGGGTGGAAGCAAGGACAGGTAGCGTGGGAGGAGTACAGAGAAATTGTTCAAGCAGGGATCAGGGGTCAGGTTAGGAAAGCTAAAGCCCAGAGAGGATTAAACCTGGCTGAGGACATCGCTCGTAAGGAGGGGATGCCATCCAGAGGGACCCTGACAGGCTTGAGAGGGGAGTCCCTGCAAACCTCATGAAGTTCAGCAAAACCAAGTGCAAGGTTCTGTACATGTGTTGGGGTAATCCCAGGCACAAGTATAGGCTTGGGTGGAGAATGGATTGAGACTGTCCCTGGGGAGAAAGACTTGGGAGTGCTGGTGAACCTGGCAATGTGTGCTTGCAGCCCAGAAAGCCAGAGCACCCTGGGCTGCATCCAAAGCAGTGTGGGCAGCAGGGCAGGGAGGGGATTCTGCCCCTCTCCTCTGGTGAGACCCAACCTGCAGTGCTGTGTCCAGCCCTGGGGCCCCCAGTGTAGAGAAGAACATGGACCTGTTGGACCAAGTCCGGAGGAGGCCACAAAGATTCTCAGAGGGCTGGAGCACCTCTCCTACAAAAACAGACTGAGAGAGCTGGGGCTGTTCAGCCCTGGAGAAGAGAAGGCCCTGGAGAGACCTTAGAGACCCTTTGAGTACCTAAAGGGGGACCTATAAGAGAGACTTTTTACAAGGGTATGCAATGCTAGGACAAGAGGGAATGGCTTTAAACTGAAAGAGAGGAGGTTTAGATTAGATACTGGGAAGAAATTCTTTGCTGTGAGCTTGGTGAAGCACTGGAAGAAGTTGTCCAGAGAAGTTGTGGATGCCCCATCCCTGGAAGCATTCAAGGCCAGGCTGGATGGGGCTTTGAGCAATGTGGTCTAGTGGGAGGTGTCCCTGACCATGGTGGGGGATTGGAACTGGATGATCTTTAAGGTCCCTTCCAACCCAAACCATTCTGTGATTCTAACCATCAAGCAATAGTAGCTTGTTAGAATTTCCATGTAAGAATCACTTTATTACTTTCTTTATGCAGTGGTTTCACCTGGGACAGAGTGAATTTTCCTCCTGGTGGCTGGTGCAGGGCTGTGTTTTGGATTCAGTGCGAGAGCACTGTCGATAACACACTGGTGTTTGGGTTGTTGCTCAGTGGTGCTTTCTCTAAGTCAAGGACTTCTCAGAGCCTCGTGCCAGCGAGGAGGTGCAGGAGGAGCTGTGGGGGAGCGTGGCCAGGACAGCTGAGCTGAGCTGGCCACAGGGATGTTGCAAACCATGGCTGTTGTGCTCAGGATGGACTGGGGGAGTTGGCCGGGAGGGGCTGCTGGAGGACAGGCTGGGCATTGGTCAGCTCAGGGAACAGTTGCATTGTGCATCACTTGTTCCTCTGGGTTTTATTTCCTCTCTCTCTGTTTTTCCTGAGTAGTAGTATTATTACCATCACATTTAATTTTGTTTCAGTTATTAGACTGTTCTTGTCTCAGCTCATGAGGTTTACTTTTTTTCTGATTCTTCTCCCCACCAGGAGGGATATTGGAGGGAGTGAGTGGCTGCATGATACTTTAGTTGTTGGCTGGGCACTTTATTATATTGTCTTTGGAGATTTTTTCTATTCAGAGGTAGAATTGTTTTTTAGTAATAAGCAAAATTACTGTTAAATAAGGAACATTATATTTAGCAATGTAAAACTTCTTATTTTAGTATTTAATAGCTTCTATCTGTATTACCCAGCTGTGACTGAAGCACATGTAGTGCATATGTAATTATTACTTGATAATGAGGACTGGTTCTGAAATTTTAGTAACAGGTGAGATAATTCACTTTTTTTTTTTAGGGGTTTTTGCTGTAGAATTGAAGGATTACAAACCAATTGACTTGTGTTTCATGTAATTTAGACGAACAAAAAGGTTATAAAATCATAGTGTGCCCCCTGTCCCATGTTTTCATCCTGCAGTCTGCTTCAGAAGGATGCTGGTTCAGAATGAATATGATCAGGTTTTTGCCTAGGGATGTGCTTCTATTTCCAAATAAGCAACTTTTAACCGTTGTTTTGCTTTGAATTCAGCCTGAAGAAAACGTGGGCTATGTCCATTATGATGCTGAGATCATTCTTACAAGACAGACGTATTTGGAGATTCTCAGGTTTGTCAATGAGGAAGGCTGGCAGCCAGGTGCCCTGGATGAGGCAGTGAGTGATATTTTGATCAATTTTAAACACCATGATGATCAAGCTTGGAAGTGGAGATTTGAAGATGCTTTTGGAATTGATCTATATAATTTGTTTTTGGTAAGAGAATGAAGGTTGATTGTTGGTTTTAATTGCTGTTTTCTTCAGTTTCTCTGTGCAAGGCTAGTCAATTAATATTACCATCTTAACTCCACGCGTAAAGCAGTTCTTTCCATCGTACTTTCAGTAAGGCGCTTTTTTTTATGGTTGCTGAAGGATGTATTTGCTTTAAGAAAGAATTCAAGTCTTTCATTCCTGTGGTCATCTATTCTTATTGTAGCTTTGGTTTGGGGGTTTTTTCTGGTGTGCTTTTTTTTTCTTCTTCTTGTCTTTCGTATCTGTGTTGCCAGACTCATTATGCTCTAGCACTTTCTTATCACTAGAGCTGACACCTCATGCATTATAGATTTTCCAGGTTTGTCTCTTGTTCATGTAGATGTTGAAGCTGTTGGCTTCTGCGAGAGTTGGAATATATTTATACTGAGTTGGAATATATTTATAGTGAACCAAGTATATATTTGAACTCCTATAGATCAGAGGCTTTTGCAAATTTTGTGGAAAAAATTGTGTAGTGTTGGAGAGGAGAGCATGAGTATGGGAATTATAAAGTGCTAAGCTGAGGATATCTAATAAGCTGAAGCTTTCTGAATAAATCTTTACAATTCAGAATATGCTAATGTTTTATGCTGACATAATCTTGCATGTAGCCTGCCTAGATCTGAGGGGTCTCTGGAAGCCAGATGACAAAAGCAAGCTGTCAGTAACCTCTGATAGGGGTCCTCAGGTGGAAAGACACTGTGAAGTGCTTCTCTGAAGTCTTGCTGCTGGTACCCAAACTGTAATTTTGCCTCAACCAAAGGGTAGTTGGCAGCAGTTGTTCTGTGGTTCATGGCAGGCACAAACTGCTCAAGCACTGACTGACAGCAATCTGATAATTTAGAAGTGCGGTCGCTAATGTAACAAACATCCTAAGGAAGAAATAACTAAATATCACAAGAAGCAAATGAGCAATTGCAATGTAGGGCTGTGATAGGAATGAATGCTAGTACTGCCATGAAACTGTTCTGCCTTGTACAGATGGGCTGTGGAAGCAAGGAAAACTTCTCAGCTATTCTATGTAAATGACACGAGTAAAAACAGAAGTTGGAAGTTTCTTCATGTATATTCTCAGTAAGCTTGGAAATTTCAAATGTGGGTCATAATTTTTTCCTCTCTTCTTTTTCAGCTACTCTTGTGCTTAGTGTGCATTGTAATTGTAATAGCTACAGAACTCTGGACACGTATTCTTTGGTTTGTTCAGCTAAAACGTGTTTTATTAATAAGCTTTTTCATCAGTTTTGCATGGAATTGGCTTTACTTGTATAAGGTAAGTTCTGTAATCCTAATGGCTTTTTGGCTTAAAACTTTACAGTTATTGAGGGAGTTAAGGTTATTTAGTTCCTTTGGTTAGTTTACATAAAGCTTTTAATTAACTGCAAAATAAATAAAGGGATAAACATTTTATTTGACATGTTGGTGGGCGTGTTAGGCTTAAAGAACAAAAGAAACCCTGACAACTTTAGCCTGCTGTAGAGGTGCACAAAGTTCAGAGAGCAGTAGAACTCTGATTTCACCACGTGGGCAAGGCAGATGTGACCTCTTAACTAAAGCAGCTTGGTAGAAAAGTTATACAGAAATATGTCATGAGGAGTTTTTTCTTAAGATTCTCTGGTGGAAACTGTGTTTGATGTGATAGACCAGATAAATGCTTCATTAATGGTGATTAAGTGCCTGATGGTACAATAGGATCAATTTTATTGAGGAGGAATTTAAGCTACCAGATCATAGCCCAGCCACAAAATCTGCCCTCACATCTTGTCATCAGGATTGAGCTGCAGCTTGTCAGACCCAGGGACAGCAGAGTGCTCGAGTGGGATGCCACTTTTCTAGAGAAGTAGACTTTTCTAAATACATATAACATGGGGAATTGTCATTACGAGGGGACAGTGGGGAAATTCTCATTTAGGTGGGGAACTATCCCAAGCCTGCTGAGAGCAAACCCGGATAGCTGAGGTGCAGCACTCCTGGCTGCAGCCGCCTCAGTCCGTGTTTGCCACCCCTGCTGTTCCTGCAGCTGGCCTTCGCTCAGCACCAGGCAGAGATTGCCAAGATGGGGCAGTTCGATAACGTCTGTGCGGAGAAGCTGGACTGGCGGGGAAGTCTCGTCGGTGAGTGCTTGTGTTGTACTCTGCAGTAGTAGTTAAGATCACAGAATATCAATTCATATATCTGAGAATACTCAGATTTCTTCATGAGTAGTACAGGGAATTTTTTTCAGTACGTGATTATGTGGTTTTACCTTTTTTCCATCCCATAAGACTTTGTCTTCTAGGCCTTGGGATGAGAGCTGATCATAGCACTGTACTTGGAGCATGTTATGGTGTTAAATCTTTTTCTTGTAACTTACCTGTGTTTCCCCAGCCACTGTCCCCGGTACCATTCAGTGCCATTTACTGAAGACAGGCAGGCAGAGTTTAGAACAAGGATTTTTTTTCTTGTATCAGGCCTGTGAGTAAAATGGATTTCAGGAATTGGATCTGTAATTGTTTACGCAGTGTTAGTATTTTACAGAGAAAGCTGATTTTTTTATTAGCTGTTATTTCTATCCAGTGCTATAGCAAGTAGATGAAGGGTGGCAGCTCTTACAGAGTGCTTGTTATGGTCTTCCCTTTGTAATTTCTTGACTCTGATCTGGTTTTGATAAATCTCAATGATTTATGTTGTGCCTGCAGTAAAACCAAACTACAGAAACACTGATGTCATAAATCACTTGTTTATAATGTAGAAGTTCCCTTAAGAAGTAAGACTTTCTGCTTGTAACTAAAATAGACCCTTGAGTCTAGCAAGCAAAATAGACGAGTTTCAATCTCGTGCAGACTGGCACATGAGCAGTAACACAGAATGATGCTGTGTCAGTAGCTGTGAACACAGTGTGCAAGTTCATAGTTTCCACAGATGAGAGTTTTTTCCCCTGAGGCTTCTGAGTACTAAGCTCACCTAAAGAGCTTTTTTGATTATACATGGCAAAACTTCAGGTTCTTCTCTTTCTTTCCAGCCTTCCTTCTCCTTGCTGCATCCCCATGACTGGATAAACTGTACTGCCAAGCTAATCTCAGATGTGTAAAAATAAATCTATTTTGAACCGTATCTAGAAGAGTTCCATCTGTAACTGAAATGCTACTTTCTGTATTACTGCTGTGTCACAAAATATATTTTTAAGAAGTAGTAAAAATATGTCTCTGCTTTGACTTCAGAATGGCTTAGAAGTACATGGACGTTTCAGGACGATCCCTGTCAGAAGTACTATGAAACTCTGCTTGTAAATCCCATTTTGCTGGTTCCACCAACAAAGGTATGTGCCAAGCCCAAAAGGGACTGTTCATGTTTGTTGTTTGTGTGACAACACTGGTTTTCTGTTTGTATTTTTCTAGGCCTTGGCAATAACTTTCACCAACTTTGTAACCGAGCCTTTGAAGCACGTAGGACAAGGTATTGGTGAATTCATCAAGGCACTTATGAAGGAGATACCATTAATTCTGCAGGTTCCAGTGCTCATTATGATGGCTCTGGCTGTCCTGGTTTGTATACATTTCTCTTATATTTAAAAGCTCAGTTTTATTTTTTGTACATTAAATGTATTTGTATTTATTTAAGTATTATATCTTCTATTACTTATTTCTTATTTGTACAGCTGAATGGATTTCTTAGCACAAATGAAATTACTTCTACAAGGGAATTTCTTCTCAACAAAGGCAACATACAGTTGGTCTAGGGATTAAAACAGCCAAGTTTTGTATTCAAACCATATTCCTCTCCCACTCCCCAAGTGGGATATAATAGCATTGAGCTGCTTAAAATCTTAGACTGACAGTTTATTGCACCTTAGTTCCTATTTCTTCTTTGAGTCATTACACAGTGAGGCATAGAGTTGGCATTTTGTACACAAAAGCAGAGTTAGAGCCTTAAGCATCTTTAATGTAGCACCAAGAAGGAAGTGCATGCAGCCTGGCAGTTCCTGCAGCGTGGTCAGACTGCAGAATGCTTGAACTGGAGCTGTTCTCTTCACCCGACCTTTCCTCCGGAGTCTGTCAGATACGTGACACTGAAATCTGTGTGAAAACCGTAGGCTGCAGGCACTTGGTGTTTTGCTCAGTTTGGTTTTTTTTCCTCTCCCCCAGGCTTTTTGCTATGGTGCAGGATCATCAGTGTCTGCATTAAGATACTTAACGTCTTCTCAGAAGAAAAGTCTTCCTCTGCCTGCCGGTCAGCAGGAGCAAATAGGCTTTGGGCAGTACGATGGGAGGACAGCAGATGAGTATTATTTGCAGAAGCATCCTTACATCCCCAGAGCCCAGCAGGACAGAGGGGACGCCTCCATGAGGCCTCTCCCCACGGCGAGAGCGGGCAATGGCAGCAGGAGCCTGGACACGGCACACACCAGCGACGAGCCGGATGCGCAGGTACCAGAGCCCCAACAGGGACCAGAGCCCCACAGACCAGAGCCTGATGTGACTCCTGGCGCTCTGGGAGCTGGCATTCAACTCAACAGATTGCAATGGCACCTGCTAGAACACATTTAAACAAGAAGCTTAACCCAGATCTGGGGGAAGAGAGGAATTAAGGAAGTACACGTTCCTCTAGTAACAGTTTGATAGAGGTGTCTTGGATGTGTTTCTTCTGGGAAAATACCTTGCAATGGCTAACCGTGGCAGGAAATACTGAGTTAAAACTCTTTATAGTAAAGACAACTTCAGTTTTAAGAGATCAGTATGTGTGTCAGCCTGGGCAGTCATGACAACCCACAGAAGAAGGGGAAAAAAGCAGTGCTGACTTGCCAGTTAACTATAGAAAATTCAAACCAGACTTATACTCTGTATTATTTACATGTTCTGTTTCCCTGGGAACAGAAATACCCTTGTCGTGCTTTGGATGAGCTCTGCCCCCTGAGCTGGGATGCACTTGAAACAATAGATGCTGTCACTATAGATTGCTTAATTAACAGATTATTATGATTTTTTTGCAGAACAGATTGTACACTGAATCTGAAGTGCATAGACTTGAAACTCTCAAAGGTGAAAACCTTACTGAAGAACCTGCACTTGAGCAGCAAAAACAGGAGACAGGCAAAGCAGAGCAAGAGACTGGAGAAAATGGTGACCCTAATAAAAACCTGGAAGGGGAAAGTTCTGCCATGGAACCAGGAGAAGAGAAGAAAAAGAGTGTTGTACATGACTCCCAGGAAAGAGACTAAGGAAGACCCAAGCTCTGTGTAAGTTTTCTCTGATGTTTTTCCTTGTCATGTGCTTGCTCATTCTGCTCTCATTCTCAAGTGTAGAAGAGAGAACATCAGTCAGCTGTAAGGTGGGCTTGTAAAATCTGGGAGAGTGAGTACATGTACTGTGTCTGGAATCTGAAATAAAGGTTTTAAGTAGGATGATACACCTTTAAGTGGCCAAAAAACCCAGGCTCGTGGAGTGTTGCTGCTTGTTGGAAATCAGGTTTGTATAATAAGTTTTGAGTAATTCCCATAACACGAATTTCCTGCTCAGATGTCTCAGGTCTGTCTTTGGGTTCATGTTCTTTAAAATCAGGTTGCTTCTTGTCAGCTGGGTTTTAGGACAGCTTATGGATTTCCTCCTGGTGTAATGATCTGCACAGTGAGAACCTGATGTTGTAGCAGGCGGTTTTTAGGGCAAGGACCAGGAGCTACCCTGGGGCCATTCCAGGGGTTGTTCCCCAGAACTCCCCTTAGCCAGAGCAGGAGAGGAGCTGAGGTCAGGTACAGCAGGGAGCAGCTGTGCATTTCCTTTGTGTGACACTGGAAATTGAGGTGCTGCAGGAACTGCCCCAGGCCCGTGGGAGTTGGTGCCCAGTGCCCACCACCCCTGTGATTCCTGGTGCGTGGCAGGTGCACACAAGCTGTAGAGCAGCATGAGCAGCTGGCTCTTGAAAGTAAGTACCCCTCGAAAACTTCTGCTGACTGCAGAACTGTTCTGAATTAATGTAGGAAACAGTTAACAAAATATTACCAAAAAAACCATCATGTTCCAAAAAACTATTTTTTATTAAACAGAATTAAAACTAGGGTTTAATTTTTTAATAGAAATTACTGTTTCTTCCAAACTGTGTTTCTGCAAAGAGACTAAATACTGAAGCTATTTCTCCTTTTTTTTTTAATTATTTTTTTAAAAAAGTATAAAAGAAAACAGGACCTTTTTTCAGGAGGTACAAATCAGGGGGAAAAAAATCAAGTTTTCTTTAAAAAGAACATAAAAATTTAGATCTTACACTAGATTGAGAGAGTGGTAGAATCCACTTGATCAATGAGAGAATTGACAGAGAAAAAAAATCATCATAATTCTGATAGAGACAAGAGGGAGACACAGTACCAGTACCTCTGAAAGCAGCTGCTAACAGCAGGAGCAGGGGCAACTCTTTAACTACTGCTCATGAGTGTGGTGCTGCTGCTAGTTCTGTGAAAAATCAGGAGAAAGGAGACAAAGCTACTAATTGCAGTCATCTTAAAAAAGGCAAGTGTGCTTTTCCAGCAAACCAAAATGATCCCTGGATGCTGCTGTACAGTACGTGCCTCTGGGGGTCTTCAGCTGGAATTGGGTCCCTTTATAGCCGAGGGTAAGTGGACTCTCTGTTCATCCATTCTCTTCCCTTGTGAGCGTAAAATCAGGCTGAAAAAATCCTCATCGGGTACAGTGGGGCCTTTGGCAGCTCCTGGAGGAGCACATCTCTGATCGTCCAGTCTGGAACCCTACAGACAGACCAAGCAATAAAAGCTGCATATTTACAGGAAGATACATAGTAAGTGAACAATATTAAGTGAAAAAGCTACTAAAAGCTTTTGTTTTCAGGTTTAAAGCTAGTAGAGAGATTTAGTTTTTAAGTTTTGTTTCAAGTTAAACATGCCAAATGAAATTGCGTCCAAATGTAGCTAAAATGGTTCCTCTGACCCACTTGTCCACATGTATCTGAAAATAAACTCCCAGAGCAGTTCTTTAAAATATTGCAAAATAAGATTTAAGTGTCCTTTGTCCAGAAGCAGAATTTTAGCATTAGTACAGGGTATTTCTAGTCTCAAACAACAGAAAGTATGGGTGGCTTCCTTTCCTTATCCAGGGACTAAGAAATGGGCACAGTGGTGTGAGATTTGGGAAGGCCCCTTGCCTCCACACTCTGCAGCTGGGTACAGTTTAATGCCAAGGTTACAGAGCAGGTGGCAAATCCTGCTGGGCTGGGTGCTGTGCTCCTTTCACACAGCCTCCCTCCTGGCCAGCTCCTGCAGGCTGGGGGCTGCCCCAGCCACAGCAGGGAAGGGGTGTTCTCTACAGGAGCAGGCTGCTGCTGGAGGGCAGTGTGGCCACAGGAGGCAAAGCACAGCTTTCAGTGGTGGATGGACCTGGGACAGGCACCCTTGAGACAAAAGGCTCAAAAGACAGCAACCCTTCTGTGCTTGTTTAAAGCAGTAGCATCTGTACGGAGTAGAGGGGATTAAATCTTTTTCCATTCCTAAATGAGACAGAATATTTCTAGATTCTTTGCTTGACTCACAGAAGGAAACAGACAAGCTGCTACAACAGAACATGACATGGTATTCCGTCAGGTTGATGAACACTGTCACTGTCAATGAAGATTCAATTCCAGGTGCTGCTTTCTCACCCAGGCTACTCTGGAGAACTCAGCATCTGCAGTTTGTATTTTGGGATGCTTACCAACCCATCAGATAAACCAGGAAGTCTTTTTCATTAACTTTGTTTTGGTCTAATTGACATGCTCTAATTGACAATCAGTCACCTCACTTGTATATTGCTATAAACGATCGTTTAAACTTAACCTCATGGGAATGATGACCACTATTACCACCAAAACCTGGATGCTGAGTTCTTTCAGTTGATAAATTAGGATTGCTGGTTTATCAGGTGCCCTCCTTAGCATGCCAAATCTAAACACTTTAAACCATTTTACATACTCCTTGTAAGAGCCTCACTTGTTTTCCTTCACTTTTTAAGCATTTCTTATTTTTAATAGTTACCATGGTATAAATACCAAAATCATCCTTAATAGACAATGGCTAATTAAACAAACAAACCAAGAAAGAATTGTCCCAAAACTTAAAAACCCCAGCCCTAATCTTTCATTCTCTTATGTTCCTCCTTATCTGCCAGATCAATTTGTAGCTTAAAGCACATGATAAACAAAGTGGCTTACTTGAAGGAACTCAGTAGTAGGAGACACAAATTAAGTCCTGAGAGACAGAAGCTGAGGAATTTGTTGCTAAGCACTTACCTGGCATTTAATCAATATATCGAAGAAGTCATCGTCCAGTTCCCTGCTGTTGCTGGCCATGAGGTGGCCCAGCACGGCCTGGCTGCTGTGCTGCCGGAGGCGCAGCCCGGGCAGCTCGCTGAAGCTGGCGCGCTGGTCGTCGAGCCGGCGGCTCTGCGAGCTCGCCAGCAGGTCCAGGAACTCATCCGTGTGTGGGGACACCACTGACGTGGAAAAGGCTGGGCAGGACAGACAAAACAAGTTAGCCTACGAGTAAATCCGTTGCTGTAGTGAGTCTTGCATGCAAATACATTTTGAAAACAGTATTTGACAAAAACTCGAGTCAAATACGGATTTTACTTTTAAAAAATTACATTTTATCATGGTTTTAGGCGGAGTAGAGGATGTTGCCACTGAAGCAGCTGAGAGTCTGTTCTTCTCCTGGAAGCAGCACCTCTGATCATCCATCCTGTTACTCTGGAACCGACTCAGCAGATCAAAGAACCCTTCATCTGCCATTGTCTCCCGACTGCTTTTCTGAAAAGGAGAAGATTTAGGAGTATTTGAACTTAGAGTACCTACAGCTGGGACAACTGCATCAGAGTTTTAGTCCAGTGATATGTTAGATGTTTGCATATCTGAAATATATTAAATGAATTTTTTTAGTCAACCACTTCTATAGCCAGAGATCTATCACAGGAGGAGATGCTAATGATAGGGCAGCATTTTGGAGTGAAATACATTAGAAATGTTTCATTCTCTGAAAGGGAAAGAAACAGTGCTCTGATCATGGTACAACTGGAGTTACTCCTCCTCAGCCATTAGTCCAACAAAACCCAAAACACCCATCAGAGGAAAAAGCAACAAGAGCAGCAGTGAACAGTTGCCATTGTCTCCTCAGGTCCTATGACCAAATGACTCAGTTCTTTTATTTTGAACTGACTTTCTCTCAAGAGCGTGATAATCTAAAAAGTATGTCCAAAATACCTCCCACTGCCTGAATCAGAAAAACTAGATTTTGTTAAGTTTGGAGAAGTGGGGTCTAGAGGAGACTTAGAAATAAATTTTATGTGCAAGCTGAAGTCTAACTTTAAAAAATCCACCAGGAATAAAATGTTTCAGTAGAAAAATCTTAAAGCTGGCACCACTCCTGAGAGAGCTGTAGAATGGCAGATTCTGCGTCGGTTTAGAGCCACAGTTTAAATCAAGTTAAACTGAACAGGGCAGCTGCAGGAAGATGTTTTCCCCAATTCTGATCACACAAAGATTAGTAAAAGCCACGATCGCCACAGCTCACCACCTACCCTCTGAGAGTTTGGAAGTCGATGATCAATAGAATTACTGGCATCCTGCAAAACTTTGGAGGTGGTGCCATTTTTGTACTTTTTGCCTTTCAGTCGATTTACAAAATGAAGTTTTGCTGAAGTTTTGGCAACCAGTGGTTTCTGTTTAGCAAGAATCTCACTGTTCCAGTTCGGAACCTAAGAAAACAAGAGTCAGGAAATTAAGCCTTCTGATTTTATTTACCAGTACTGTTACCTCTTACTTGCTGCTGCTTTTCCTCCCCCAGATGAGGCAGCTTTACATTAATTTGTTCATGCAGCCATGAGGATGTGGTTATAATTCCTGAGCTGCTGTTAGCAGAAGCAGGTTAGCGCTGTTACTGGTCAGTCTGAGAACTGAACTCTGGTGTAACACCTGATGGATTAAAATGTGATCAATTAGTGGTTTTAATTAAACACACTGAAATTGTCTTTGCTGACTGCAGTGCAGGAAAGGCAGTTAATGGAAGTGCTGAACTGCAGGCACAGCTGGCATTTCCCACCTGGCATTTTTAAAACTGGAAAGAAAAAAATGAAAAAAAAACCACCCCATATTATAAAGTGTTAGAGCAAAACAAACCCTTATACAAACGCAGCCACTCAACCAGCTGTCCCTGATGTACACAAACTTCCCAATAAAGAGTGAAAAAAAAGAGGGAGACAAATGCCAGCACAAGAGAAAAGAGGAATAACCATCTCCTTTCACTAAACAAGAGAATGGATAGCTTTATCAACCTGACAGATTTTCCCTAAAACTTCCTCTAAAATAAATAGAATTATCCACAACTGACAGACTCTTGTAACTGAATAAAAACAAACCCTTTTTTTTCCTGATTCAATATCAGAAGTCGTGAACACAGTCACAAATCTTCCAGCAACACTGCCTACCCAGTGGATTTCCCTTTTCAAGGCTTTACTGAATGCCAGCACACGAACTTTGAGAAGATGCCATCCTGCACAATCAAACCCTAATGCTCAGCTCAGGGGATGTTCTACATACCAGACATTTACGGAAGGAATTTGCAGAATCAAGTACCTTGAAGAAAGCCCTTCATAAACACTAGACTGCAAGAGTAGATCAATGCCAGAAATCTACAGGACACATTTTCATGTATTTAGGGCACAGACTGTTAGAGGATACATATTTTAAAAGTGCTCCCAGATAAAAAGATTCAGAGTAAGAAAACCCAGCTGACAGTGGCCAAAAACTTAGAAGGTGCCCTGAAGAGGCCCTGCCTTTGACTAAACACAGTGTCTAAAGCAGTACCCAAAGAGGCTTTTGAGCACCAGTGCCAACTTCAGCTGTACTGACTGTCCACATGCTTTGAGATTTTATTGCCTGATTGATTAACATGACAGGCTTTGCCTCACCTGAAGAGACTGGAATTAGATATCCCAGTGTGGAGGGAAAAATACAAATTTCAGTCTGCCCCTGGAGTCATGGATGCAGAACTGCCAGCCCACTGCTGAAAGGCAGAATTTGAAGGAAAGCTCTCATAGACTGGCACAAAGATTTTAATGAGGAACTCCCATCTCCAAGAAGAAGCTTCTGATGGTTTGCAAGTTGGTTAAAATCAAAGTGAAAAACAACATGTATTTTAAGTGCCTATAAAATGACTCTAACCAAAGAAAAAGTGTTCAGAAGAGCTAAGCTAGAGCTTAGGAATTTTACTCTGAATTATTTCCATGCTGCAACCTCAAACCATCTCTATAAAGAGAAGAAAGAATTCCTTTGATGCACATTACAGAACCCCATTCTTTCTCATTCATGCAGGGAATAAAGCAAGCTTCCCACAAGCCACTACAGCCATTATCTGTCACACACTGACTGTTACCTAATGACAAAAGTATTATTTGTTAGTATTGTTAGACCTGCTGTTACAAACTCCTAAGATGCACTAAATTAAAAGGGCAGGCAAATGGCACATCAGCACAACCTCAGAAATGTTTCACTGCAATCTCAGCAGCAGAACAGAAAGAAGCAAAGTGCCAACCTTTTCTGGTGTTAGTTTCATAAGTTCCATGTTCTCCATACTGTAACGGCGTCCTCTTGGTCTGCCACCTTCAAGAGACAAATTCATCTTTTCATTATTAAAATTTATGGTGACACTTGCAGAGCTGTGGCTGTACTCATCTAAGGTCTAAGGTCCAAGGTCCATGAAGGACACAATTAGAACACATGAAGAAACTGAGCAGTAACCTGTGATTCACAATATACATCCTCCAGAAAAGGAGGTGCTGAAGGGGTCCTATAGCAGAAGAACCTTTTTTAAGCTGACGGGGAGAAAACCAAGCAAACTTGCACACTCAACCATGGGCAGTAAGGAACTCAAACAAGAGATTCTTTTTGAAGTTCTCTGTTGGGTAAGTACTGCAGAAAGAGGCACATACCATTCAAACTGTTTTCCACCGCGTGGCTTTCTGCCATCATGGAGTTGTTCGTGCTGTAGCTTAACCCAAGAACCATTTGAAGATCTGAGAGATTAAGTCTGGCGGTGAGTTCTCCACTTCTGTCTCCTACCTTCAAGCAAATCAAATAAGCACTTATGTTACCTTGAGGAATACTGACACAGTAAGTGTAAAGCAATCCCTGTCCCCTAGATTTCTGAGAGAAAAAGGCTGAAAAAGTTTTCCTGGGTGAAGACTGAGAACATCTTTTTAAAGAAGTAACAACTAAGAGGTAACATAACAAAGCCTAAAATAATCTCTGGTAGGTTACTAACTTGGAGTGCGTGACAACATTGTGAGTGGTGACACTAGAACTAAGGAGCTAACTGCAGTGAGAGGGTGGCTGAAACAACATGGAATCAACTGTCTCTGAAATCATTCAAAATGCATTCCATTGCTCAAAATCAGATGCATGGACATACCTCCAGAAAACCTGTGTGAGTGAGAGCAAAACCCAACAGCCAACATAGTGGGAGTATGAAAATCATACCTCTCTCGAAATCTCCAGGTGCCTTTCTGCAAAATGGATGGCTTGGTCGTGATTTCCCAGAGCAGTGTATGCATTCCCTAAACTCCAGCACGCTCTTCCTTCCCCAATTCTGAAAACAACACACATTTGCAATTACACCTCTACCTGCTGAACACCAGAGGTCAGGTTTTCACAGCACTGCCACAGTAATTTGCTGGGCCAAAAAAAATGAAGGCAATCATCAGAGACCATTCCAACACCAACGCATTAAATACTGTATTTAAAGGAGTGTGATCTGCTTATAAATAAATATGAACAAATTTAATCAAAATTTTAATTTTTAAGCTCACAGCGAACAAGTTAGTCAGTTTTGTAAGCGTGGAACATTGTAAAACCATTTGCTTTTCCTCAGTTTGTATGCCTTATTAGTCCTTCGTATTCTTACTGACTTAAGAAGATGTACATTTAAATGTTGCAAAAAATTATGGTTGCACCTGACATTATAAAAAAAGCCTCTGAAATCAGGATTGTAATATAAACATTACTTGCTGCTGTGTTACTCTCCTTCCCCCATCTCTTCTATGTTATTAACTTGTGGACAAGCAGGAGACAGATTCTTAGGAAAGTAGGGTGACTTATTATAATGAAGTCACGAAAGACGGATATGCTTTTCCTTTCCTTAATTTACACAGACGTGCTGACAGGAGATGATGTAGAAACAGTCATTCATCAATTTGTCTTTCATCTCAGACTCATTAGCTGAAATACCATCATGAGTAATTTTTGTTTTCCATATGAAAACCAAAGCCCAGCATTGAGGGAATTCACATTAATGCCGCTGTCATATAGGGAACAATGACAGTAGAGTTGAAGGCAACAGGAGTGTCACACATACATTAAACAATCTCTTAGGACTTACTTGTCATGTAGTTCCTGAGCAATCACAAGGTGTTTCAAATGATAATCAATTGCTTTCTCATAGTCCTGGAGCAGAGTGTAGGTGTTCCCCAGGCTGTAGCAGGCCTGCGCTTCCACAGCTCTGTCCTTCAGCTGCCGCGCCAGCTGCAGCGTCCTCCTGGAAGAGAGAGTCACTCACCTCAGAAACCACTGCAAGGAGAAGGTTTCAGAAGTGCACACCCAAAAATCAGTTATACAACTTAGTAATTGATTGGCCGATCATTTGCCAGCCTGGTGCCCTAATTTATCTATCTTATAAACTCTTACACTCTCAGACTTGTAAAGTCTTCAGTCCCCTCCACTGCAACCTACTTCCACCTACTTTATTAGAGAGCAGCCTGATACCTCCCATAGCATCTTTGAATGTATTGCTTCATTAGTAGTTTGTAGGAGTTTCCCTGCAAGGATGCACCGTTTAATAGCAGTGTTACAATACCTACTTTCCATCAGCATGGGCAGGACAGGCCTCTATTCGCCAAGCCAGCCCAGCCCTGTTGGGCAAGAAGAATGTGAGTGCTAAGAGGGATCTGCTCAGTACTGAGGCTGTTTTCCCTAAGAACAGGTGTGCTCTGAAATCCCAGTAAGATGCTAGTAACACCTATATTGTATCTTTGCCAAGCTTTTACTTTCCCAAGTACAGCAGCAGCTGCTTAGTGGTGCAGAGATCAAGAAGTCTGGCTTGAAAATACAGACTAAAGATGTAAATTTATGTTGCTGTGCACAACCTCTCTCAGCTGATGAGCACACCTGAGGCAGCCACCCATCTCAGGGTAGGAGAGCTACTCACATCATTCCAGAACTCACTAAGAGCTGAGACAGTAATGCCTGCTTCTAGAATAAAGGGAATAAATGCCTAGCAGTGGAAAGATGTCTGTCTACAGTACTGCAAAGAATCTATTTAAAGTAACAAAAGATATAAAAAAATAAAAAGCGTTAATGCTTCCCCTCCCTTAAAAGAACCAAAATAGTTAAATAAAGGAAAAATCTCTCAGCTAAACAAATGGAGTTTTTCCAAAGTGTATATTGAAGAGATGGCTGCTCCACAGTGAGCTACAGTACCAGGCACAACAAAAGTAAACTGTACAAGAGGTATAAATTGTGTTTATCAGCAGTCACTCACCTGTAGTATTCAGCAGCAGTTTCAAATTCCCCTAGGAATATGTAGGCATTTCCAAGGTTGCTGTATGCTCTTCTTTCTGCTGATCTATCACCAAATTCTTTTGCAATTAGGAGACGCTTAAAAATGTGAAATAACTGCATTATTTGCGCCCCTTCATACTTTGTAACATACATTTGCATGCAGAAATGCATGAAAAAAATGCATCTTTAGGTCAACAATACTTGATAAGAACAGCCAAACTTCGAGTTGTGCCATTAAGATTTAAAACCTGCATTAAAAAGCTTGCAACAAGATCCAACACAATACACGTACTAAAGGTCAGAAGCAACCTGATATTCTGCTAGAACAGAATTCGTTACTAGCACATTGTTGTACCTGTTCATGGGCTAAAACTGCACTCCTGAAGTTGCCCAGAAGGTAGTGTGTGTTTCCCAGATTTCCAAAGGCACGCCCTTGTGCTGCTCTGTCACCCAGCTCTGTTACTATTGTCAGGTTTTCCCTGTTTTGGGGGAAAGTGAGGAGGAGAATAGTGACTTTTAAAAGGTTTGGGTTTTTTCTCACAGTCATTTAAATAATAATTTTAAAATTCTTATATAAAGGAAAAGGTAGAGATAGTCTACTTTGGCCTATTTTAATGGCCTTCATATAACCATGAATCTGAGCAGGAAATATTTCCTCTCAGATACCAAACTTCACTGCATTCTTACTCAAGCCAGTGTGCTCCCCTCTAGTTACACACACAGGTATAATAACAAGGTCCTGTTGTCTCAGCCTGGTTTGAAGAATTCTGCTGGTTTTAACTACAAGTGAGGGCATGATAAAAACCAGTGCAGTGTCCTGTTGGAAAGACCAAACTGATGGGTACCTCAGTTCTGCAGAGAAGCATGCCACACTTTAGCTCATGGCACTGCAAATCTCCCATATTCTAATGAGCTACATGATCGTATCCTCCCAGCCTCCAACATTTAAAGCTACTACTTACTCATAATAATTTGCAGCTTTTTGTAAAGCATTTTTCACATCATCTGGAAGTTCCCCTGGATCATGAGTCCCAGCATTAGCTACATTTTTCCCTTTAGAGTGATACACATTTCCCAGATTATACAGTGCTCTTGCTTCTCCAACCTGAACCAGAAGTAAAAGAAGGCATTAAAATTTCATGCTTCAAAGACTTCTGTCACAACAACTATTTGTACAATCCACAGATGGGAAACAAGTTCCTTAATTACTTGTCAACACACACACTGCCCATTCTGAACACGTTATCACCTACCCAGTCATATCCCTCAATCCAATTGTTTTGCATATTACTTCTTTTTGAAGAACAAGATACATTCCTGAGGTCAATTACCATTAAAAATTAAATTAAAAACAAACAAACCCACCACAAAATAGGATAATAATTAACCTGGATCTATGGTCTTCCAGGTACAAACAACTGTATTCCAACTACCAGATTCTTACTGCCTAGAAGAAAAAATTGAATATTCACTATTTCCCTCTGAAAGGTGCACAACTCCTTACAAGTACAACAGGGTTCAGGAATGTGTGTTAGCACTTTACATCCAGATTCCTGCACAATTCTTACCTTATCGTTAAGCTCTCTGGAAATATCCAGATGTCTTTGACAACAAACGATAGCTTCTTCAAAATTCCCAAGTACCTTCAAGGTGTTGCCCAGATTCCCACTAGCTTTAGCTTCTCCCAGTAGATCTCCAATTGTCCTAAAATTGCAGAAATTAAATACCCAGAAAACAGTGTATAATTTAAACCAAGCAGATGGTCAATGTATGGTAGAGAATTACTGAATTGATGAAAAGAGACTACGACCATGTAACTGTATATGTGTTCATGCATTTTATATCTGAAATGCACTCATAAACATTGTTCAATCTGTGGTTACAGACATTTCATTCTGTTGGTGCTGTTTGGCCAGCTGCTGGTATTCGTGGTATTGATCATCTGCTTAACACTTGGAAGAGAACAGAGAGAAAATTCTTAAAGATGATGCAGAAAGACAGCATTAGAAAGAGAAGTTTAACTACATTTGCATTTTACTTGACTATCTCCTTTTAAGTAGAAGTCTCCTTTTACTTAACAAGATACTTTACTGTAAGGCTTAAGAGTTACAGTCTCCTCTGTAGCTCGAGGCACTACTTCATTTCTAGATTCTAAATGAGACTAAGGCAAGAGGTTGCCACTGAACCGCTCAGACTGTCATACCTGGGGGATAACACAACAAAACAAATGCCCACAAGGTCACGTCACTGGAGCACGTTAAGGCAGGAGGAAGAATAGATCTATGCATAAATTGAGGTTAAGTACATTATATGCCTGTGTCTTTTATTGGATCTATACAAATCAGTAAAAGTCAGACACATGAATAGGATATAAGATGGATAGGGTTTTAGATTTCACAGTATTATGAGTTTTACACAGACAAACATTAAGGAGTTCTGTCTAGTAAACAAGAGAGCAGCTTAAGAATCTGGAGAACTAGAAACACTGAGTTTTAGAAACATGGAAGGGTAAAGAAAGGGTGGATTTAAAGCAGCCACTTAATTATCCAGAAACCTGGTGAGGCCTCAGTTCTAGGATTATGGTGCTAGACCAAGTATTAGCAGCCAGGTTAGAGGGCAACCAGGTGACCTGACCTGCCAGGCCCCCCAGCCCTCTGCCACCACCGCACCGACTCATTAGCCAGTATTAACAGCAGGGTTTGGCAGGAAAATGAACAGTCAGCTGCTCGTATCTACCAGAATGGATAACATGCAGAACGATTACCTTGCAAGAGTTAAATCGTGGTGATGGTATTCCAAGGCCTTTGCATATTCATGCAGGTAGAAATAGGCGTTGCCCAGCTGGCTGTAAATAGCACTCAGGGTTCGTAAATCTTCAGTTCCAACCTGAACAGCTGCTTCAAAGAAAGACACTCCAGCCCGGCAATCCCCTGCCTTGCACAGGCGCTCACCTTCCAGAGCCAGCTCCAGGCAGGAAGCCTCCATCCTGCACCAGGGAAGCAAAAGGCAAACAGTCACTCCAAATGCCACACTCCATCCAGCACCTGAGCTCTGAACAGGGCATTGTTTTACTCAGAGGGCCCCTCTTTTTTTAGGAGAGGGAGTCAGCACCGCAGTACAACCAATGAGCTTTGCTTTATGGTATTACAGAAACTAAGGCTGAAATGGAAGTTACAACTTGGATGGTGTTGAGCAAAATAACATTCAAACAAGCAGCTATAATTTCTTATTTTCTTTTTCAGTCTCAAAGAGGAAACCAAACACTGCTTTGTCCATATGCAGCACTCGTAGGGTTCAAATCAGTTTTCACCATCTAGATAACTTCAGAAAAGTTACCTAGAAGTCAAGCTATTACTGACAAATACCGATTCTCACTAATGGAAGCACTTTAATTTTTAGGGTGATACCATACTAACCTGCAAAATGATTCACAGGAAAAAAATTAAATTAGAATATTCTGTGTATCAAAGACTCATTAATTTTCCCCAAACTGCTTCCTATGTAATTCAGTACTCCTTGGCACTTCATTTCTTATACTGGCACTGCTATGAAAATTCTCAGTGTAAGAAAAAATATCTAGATTCAATTAAAGACAAAATATATGTCAATTCAAGTTACTTCATTGATACACCATCATTCCAGAACCCACTAGAATATTTTTTACTATTATGAACAAGTAACTGTGTAATTATACAGGTATGAAATACTGCAGTCACAAATGAACTTGTAGAATAATACATTTTGAACACGAACAAAAGCTGATAGAGAACTACAGTGCCAAAAACCATTCACATGCATTTTTGCCCCTGTGAGTTCAGTACAGAATGTAACATTTCAGTAAGTGTTAACAATTTTATCCAAACATCTCCTACTTTCCAGTTCTGAGATGTGAGGGAGGCAGGGGAGAGGAAGATGAGAAAGACAACAGCTCCAGGGCTCGATCTTGAAGCAATATGGTTCTGCAGCTTTTTTGAGATACATTCACTTTAAAAAGCTTGCAAAAATGTCAGCATTCTATTTTTTCTAAGATTTTTTTCAAAATGAAAACTCATTAAGAGACACTCTGTAATTGCTGAAAAAGCATGTGCTAATATTGCCAAAAAGTGGACAATCAAATGCTGGCTTTTGCAAAAGTTATTTTAATGTAAACACCAGACAACACCTGTTTTGACTTGACATAGTGATGAAGTTTTTAACATACCTGCAGTATTTACATTTCTTTATTTTTCTGAACTAGAAAAAAATTGATTATACAAAATTCTACTCAAATCTGAACAGGAAGAAAATATTTTTGAAAAACCTAATGCCTTCCAAAAGAACCAGAAGAATTGGCATCACAAGTACAATACAAAACACAAAATACTACCATACCTGCTGGTCTTCGACATGCCACAACTTAAGCACAGCGAGATGACCGACATGTTTAACTTTTGCAATCAAAAGCACTGTCTGTTTGGTAGTTGGTAAAGATGCTGACAGCAGAAGATAACTCCAGCATGAAGTTCTTGCCAAGCCCAACTTGTCAGGTTGGATATCCATAACACATGCAGTATTTTTAGGTTTGGAAACTCTTCTCAGAAAAGTTAAAGCATTCCTATTTGCTACAACGCACCACTTGGGTCTCATTACATTGTGCATGTGTTGAATGTAAGACAGAAAAAGGTAGAAATTATTAAGTACAATTAGGTACAAGGCAGAAATGATTACACCATCAGCAACTGAAGGTTTAAGACTTAAAACACTTCATTGGGTAATCTTAATCCTATCCAAAGAGGTTCTCTCCGGGCACCTCATGTTAACTGACATCTCCAATTAGAGTGACAGCTAGAAAATACGGTGCTTCTCAGTGCAGAGATTTGGACCATTACACAGCCACACTCTTTGGAATTTTAGCTTGAATGGCTAAAAAGAGCAGAACTTTCAGCAAAATGTGTGTGTGATGTAATAGTCAAAATGTTACACTGGACTCTGCTTCCATAAGTAAATTTATTCCATTAAAAAAACCCCTATTTTTAACCATGATGCATCAGCCACATAATCAGTGAAGAAAAGGCAAAGTTAAAAAAGGTACAAGGCCAATATCAGAGAGTGCTGCAGTCTGGTAACTCCCCTGAGAGACTGCATTCATCTCATTTCACACTACACCAAAAAATGCCAAATGCCAAGGAAGCATTACCATTTCATCAGGGAACTTGAAATATAATCATTTGACTCTGCAACCCTAGATTTATTATAGCTTATAAAAATGTAAGAGGTGGGGTCTTTCATACAGAACACAACTAAGAAGCAAAGGGCTTAGAGTGATGAAAATCAGCTGTTATTACAGAGTATTTCAATTCAACAGAATTACAGGAAGCAAATGAAAATGGGAAATAATAATTGTTTGAGTAAAAAAAAGAATGCAAAAATTAACACTTCTCTTGCGCACAAGTCTAGAAAGGTTGTGTTAACAGGTTGCTAGAATCTGTACAGCAAATTAAAGCTAATTCCATCTGGATCCATTCTTTCTGACCTACCATTTCAAAATCTAAATAAGCTATACAAAAATAGAACAGAGAAAATTAAATATTTATTTCCACAGTTGCCTGCACTCAATATTAATATTTTATTCAGGTTATATAAGAGCTATGAAATCACTCAGTTATTTTAAAAGTTTTTTAGGCTTTTCCATCGAGTACCAAAACTGGATTCAGAAGAGGTTTGGTTTTGGTTTGTATTTGCTTTTTCCTCCCCTCTGCTACTTAAAGGACTCTTCTGCAAATTAACACTTTTTTTTTTGTTGTTTTGTTGGAGTTTTTTTGAGATTTATGTAGGTGTTCTCCACCTGTCACTACTAATGGTTAAAAAGCACTTTGGCAGACTAGACAGGGCCAGGTTAATCAATGTTTTAGGAAGTCATTAAATAGTTACAAGGAGAATATGACATTACTTTCTCTGTTCCCAGGGCTGAATTGAATTATTTACTCAACACCCAACGGCCAAACAAGAGAGTCCATGTATCTGTAGAGAGAAGAGAAGAAGCCCCATTCATCTGTGCATTTCTAATGCAATTCTGTTCCTGCTGAACAGGAAAACGTTCTCTCAGATATTACTTGGAAATGCTCACACAGGGCTTCATTTTGTTATGCTGTTTATAGATGCTAGGACCTGTTCTCTGAAAGGCTGGCACCTCCTGAATAATTTCTCATTTGTAAAACTACCTCATCCTTATCTGTCCCTCGAAGCTTTTCCTCTTGCCTAGCTCCCCGGATTTTTTTCTTTTCTTCTTTTTTTTCTCCCCTTGTTCTTCTCTGACCTTTTTCACGTTCTATTTTAAACCTTTATTGTTTCTAAGAGTATAAACCCTAAGCATATTGTGTCCTTGTTTTTGTCTCCCTCCCTTCAGCTGTTCTCATCTTACAATAAGGACAAGAAAAATGCTAAGAATGAAGGCAATAAGACTCATTGATTACTACAGTCTCTAAACACAATTTAGTTTTACTCAGTTCAATTCCAACTAAGAGGACTTTTTACTTTTGAGGGGAAACACAGTTGTCATCAATTTGCCATGAAACACGGTACAAATAACACACCTAGAGACAAAAAAGTTACACTGTTATTTCAATTACATCTCTTTAGTTCAGATGCACAGCATTACTAATGCCACAGCATCCTATAATAAAGCTCACATTCCTGACTCCTGCCCTTACTCTTGGCTTCTCCACATGAGCAGAAGCCTCCGCAGCGACCACTGCAAACAGCTCCACCACACCTCCACTGCAGCACTGGTTCTGTCAAACCACGCTTGACGGTGAGGTTAGAAACAAACAACTCACACACAAAGAAAGCACACTCTTGAATTCTGGGTTCTTTTGCTCCAGTGAAGATAAAAGCAGTTACAAGTTTTTGGTGTATGAATTTAGCAGGCCAAAAGAAGCAAGTTCTACAGATATTCACATTACAGATCATTTATTCATACAGATCAAGTAACATTAGCATTTTATTTTCAGTCACTAAACAACAAAGGAAGAAAAAATAGTCTCCTTCCACCAGCACAAAAATTTTTATAGCTGCTAAAGTTATACTGATCAACTACTGTGAGGAGAAAGAAACACTTGCGAGTCAGAAACAGACCCGTAGTAAAGCCTTTCCTTAGGAGTGGGCTCCAAGTTCTTTAAAATCAGTTCTAATGGAATGCCAGAAGGAAGGAACGCGTAGTCAGAGCCACACAAGCCTGGGATAATACCTGCAAGTAAAATTTTTAAAAACTGGTAACTCTCTCCCCAGTATTTTATGACCTTTTATTCCCTGCACTAAATTTTAAACTCCAACCAAATAAACTATTTCCAAATTATAGCTATCAAAATCATCATAAAATTCCAGTTCAATATACTGAATTAATCTGCAGTTTCTCAAAGTCTTAGAAAAGTTTAATTTTTTTTAAACTAAAAGTATTTTGCCATCATGTTTTTTAAATGTGAATCAGATTACAGTTCTTGCAGGAAAAGTTTAATAATTGTTACTGTTGATATTTTTAATCGCTCTCATTCAAACCTGTACAGAAATACAGCATAAAGCAGTAAGACATTGTGCCCTGACTGTGCTTGCTAATTTCTTTAATTTTTTTTTTTTTTATCTTGTCGGTTTAAACCAGACAATTGGCCATGACACATTTTTCCCTTCTACAATAGTACCCTGAACAGCTCCTGCTTTTATTGAAGAGTGAGCAAGGACCTTCTGTAATTGTCTGGGGAGGACCAAGAGCATCAGCACCAGCGTGGGTAAACGTGGTAGAGGAACTCTGGGAAGCAGGTCCCTTCAGGAAACATCCAGCACAGAACTATCATGCTTGCACACTTAGGGTCAAAGCCACAGGATGAAGATTTTAGCAATAGAAAGAGAGAAAACAGTGAATTACAGCTTATTTGCTAACTTTTCTCCTTACTGACCATGAAAAAGCTGCTCCAGCTGGTTGCACTGCTAACCAGGACGCTGGACTTAAATGAAATGAAACAAGGTACTTCTCTTCTATGAAATGGAAGAGAAGACCAATCCAACAGCAATCTAACATTGTCAGAATGTTGAAAGGATTAATTTTAAGCCATAGCATGTGCTGTCTTACAAATACAGATAGTGCCTTAATGCTGTTAGCTAGCAATGAAAAGGTCTCCAAAGAAAGGATGACCAGGGTAGGGGTGGGAGGAGCACACAAGAACCACACTTTTTATTTATTTTTAAACAATCATTTCAGTCTTCCAGTGTCCCTTCCTACTGAATGAACTGCAAGATTTACCCTTCCAAACACCATGAACTACACAATGCTCCTGTAGTTCAGCTCCATTAGAGCGAATCTGCAATGCTAACACGTTGTCCCACGTCTGTAAAAGGGATTCAGAAGAAAAATTATAAAAGCTCTCAGAAGGGAAATCCCATATCCTCTTCACTTGCAAGAACAGTATTTTTGAGTCCAAGGCACCAAGGCAGTTTTCATCTATCAATCAAACCTCTTTGTTTTAAGCAAGGAAAACACCTCATTGCTCATCGAAACAATAATGGGACAAGTACAGAGAACTTTAGCAGACAAAACTCAGCAATTTGCATAGGCAGCCAAACAGCTAAAAGAGGGAGCAAGTACAACCCTGGAGGCATCGTACTTCGTATCATTCTACCCCAAGTGCAAAGAAATACAGACAGTAACGTACTATTCCGCTACCATGCAAGTTCCGATACTACACAACCATGTAATCATACTAATGTAATCTGCCACGTAGCAAAAGGGAATTTTCATCATTCAAAAATCAAGAAAAAATGGGTTTAATTTTCAGTTTCAATAACACTACTAGCAGAGATATCAAACTATTAGTTGAAACTTGCTTAGCTTTCTATTATTAATAGCACTTATTAATTTACAGCAAAATTGCCAGAGTCTTACCTGTATCGCACGTGAAAGGAACGATCTTCACGCATGCTTATCAAAACATTATTTTCCGCCATTGAGTTACATTATCAGTAGAGAAAGTAATACTGTTCTGTAGTAGGGTAAGTACTTTATTATGGAGAACTGTTGTCAGAGCACCATTCCAGTTAGTATATTAAGAAGCTGGAGTAAAGATATCCTAAGCTTCTGTAGAAAAACTCTTCTTTATTACTGAGGTAAGGAGGTCACTGCCAGACATCTCACACCTTCAGAAATGTTCATGTTCTTTCATCTGTGGCCCTTTAAGCTCCATTCAGTCGCATTTCTGCAAAGGGAACACAAGATGCTTGGCTTGAAGTCTCATAGTCAGTTAATAACTCATCAGCATTTGCAGCTGATGTAAAAGCATAACACTGCTCCTACCAAGCAGGAAACGTCAATCAAGAACTTGAAGGCAGAGCCAAAGCCTTCTACACAGACATCGCAATTCCTGTACGTAAGTGAGAAAGCCAAAGAGGTTTAACAAAAACCAACACCCTCTTCTCTTGGACACTTTGAAGAATTTACCCTTGTTAGTATTCTTTGGCCTCATGAAGTAACAGGCAAAAACCTTAAAGGATGAAAGCTACAGAATGAAAGGCATAATATAGAACAGATCACAAAGTGTTTTACATGTAAACACTGCCACTGAAACCCTCATCATCAGCTGAAGGCCCACAGCAGTCAGAACTGGTGGGCACAATCTCATCTGGAGATCATCCATTCTGGAGATTGTCCCACCTGGAATACTGCAAACATAGCAGCCAGCAAAGGTTTAAGATCTATATTCACTTTTCTCCTCCCTGCTCCCAAAAGAAAAGGGGAGAGGTATGGGAGTTTGGAGGGCAAGAGGTATAACACCAGCTTCCTATTCAAAAATTCTGCAGCACTGTGATGTGAGCTCCAAACTATGCTTCAAAGGGATTGCAGAAGCCAGCATGTAAACATTCGACATGTTTAGGCTGGCTGGGAAAAGATTAACAGAAAAGAAATCCTGCAATCAAAAGTTTACCCACTTTTAAACATATTTTTAGTAGAGACAGTGGCATATTTATGCCTCAGTACTAATATTACCTTCCTTTGCAAGTAAACATAAGAGTTGTGTAATTCACAAATGCGTATTTCATCAAGAGACTGCAGTGGTGTCAAAAAGACAGGAGCAGAACTCAGATTCAGAGCTGTCACCAGAAGAATATGTAAACCTCTATATTTAATAGTCAATATAGGCCATGCCTTTTCCTCTCATTAGTTTTATCAAGTCCCAGCTGTGAAGATTCATGCCTCCCATCATACTCTACCTTGACAGCAGCCCTCAAACAGACTATCCACATTCTTCCAATTAAACAACCGTTTTGCCCTTCCATGCTCATCACTAGAATTATTTGGCATCAACAAGTGGGTGTGGGTGTATTTTTGCAATTATGAAGCGTGACACCCACAGGTTACAATACCACTGCAACCCACACACTGGGCAGGCCGCGTTCCAGGTATTCACTCTGCGGAAGTTTGTCCAGCCTCACATCAGGTAACTCATACAGGCAGATGGCCCTAAGCCACCCAGTCTACACCAACCCTCCATGAGCACTCTTGCTGCTCAGCAAATCCAAAGCATTTGGAAGTTCTCTTCCACAGAGGGACACACCACAAACTAAAAAGTGTGTACTTTGGCAACCTCCACAGATCATGAAATGATGACTGTGGTAATTTGTTTGCATATTTATACTGTAAGGGTAGTTAACTGAATAATTTAAAAAGCTTTTTTTTAAAATAAAAAGCCAACTTTAATTAAAAAAAAAAACCAGTTATACTTAAAAGTACACCAGAAGATCTGCATTTGTTTAAATATCAGTTATTTTTAGCAGTACATTTCACATCAGCTGTTTATAGTTTCACTATATCTGAGCTACACTTCTGTCCTCATCCTCTGACTGATGCCACCATCTCCCAAGAGCTGGAACCACTACTCCTGCTTTCTTCCCTCCTTACTGGCCATACAGCACATTCCTAGTCTTGGGAGGGTGATACAGACACACCCACATTGGCCAACACATCATCATCCCAGATCCAACCAAAATTACTGGCTCTGCTCTTCATACCTTGCTTCTTCACGCGTAAGTCATTAGGATGCCAATTACGCCTTCAGCCGTGCCAACGTGTAATCAGTAACCAAACCTAAATCATATTAATTAGAGTGGGGAATGCAAAATTCAGGGGGTGGAAGTCGAACACTTGCACGGACTGCATCTCTCAGATGTAAACCGGCCTTGGGAGGACTGGAGTACAGCAAACTCAGCCTTGCTCTTTCAACTGCTGCACCTTAACTACTGAGAGCATCTCTGTGTAACCAAGCCTTGTCCGAGCTGGTGATCAGCATGGAATTGGCTCAGGGGACACAGGGCTCCAGGAGAAAAGCCTAAGGAATTAACAGGCCTCAGGAGAAGTTCTACACTGTCAGCATAACTAACAGTGAAACAGGCTTTCTCCTAAACTAGCATTTTTAATTAAAATTTTATGTAGCTTGAAAAAGTCACTTGGGGCTTACTAGGAAAAAAATCTGTATTAATGCAATCCAGCTGCTTTGAATTTATTCTCTTCACACCTCAGAGCAATACAAAATCTCTATCCATGTTAAAGAGCTGCCTTTCAGGAAAGCATAAATAGAAAACTGAAGTTGTATACACAACCTTAAAATGCACAATTTTACTAAATCCAGGACGTTCTAGGGGTTTTTGTAATTTCAAAGTAGCAGCAAAAAGCCTGCAGAGAAAAGACTGGGTCTCCTTCAGAAGTGGAAAATTAAAGTGGTGTTACTAATTACAGTTGTTTGATACTGGAACAGAAATGAACACCAGCATCACCACCCCCATATTAAATGAAGCAAGGCAGAGGTTGGGCAGTGAAATGTGGCAGCCACTCCATAGCCCACAACAGACAAAACGTGCACTGTATCAACTCTTTTTCAGGAGAAAATGGTGAGCCATATTTAGGGATTACCCACCACGGCTATAAATAGATACACAGGATCTTCAATGAAACCATCAATAAAAAGGTAAATTTGCCTCAATTCAATGCTCTATCTAAAAAAAATGTACGTATTGCTGTCAGAAAGTTTTCATTCTTTTTTCTATTAAATCACAGATTTATATAGAAGCTTTATGAACACAGATGGAGTTTGCATGATGAAAGTCCATCTCAACCTTCCATTAACATCCCTGCACTGAATCAGTGATACAAATGCTAAGACTGGAATGAGGCTTACTCTCTCTCAAGAGAAATTATAGAAGAAACCAAGGCTCCCCCATCTTTAATTCTAATCAGTATTTTTCAAGTTCCTGGCAGTGATAAAACAATAGTTGCTATTTCTTTCCCAAAAGCCTGTATGTAAGCTAATAATTCTACTTACCACAGCTTCCAGACAGGTGTTCTACGTTTTAAGGCATTTTCCATTTCAGCAATGATTTGATTACATACTATAAATTTTATCTAAATGGTAGACAATGAGTTTAATCACTTTGCAATTCTTAGTTACACTGAATGTCTACAATAGATCCTTTCATTTTAACTTTTGACAGAAAACCGTATTTCTGCACAGGTGAAAATTCATCAGCAAGCAAGAGAAAGCCAATACTGCGATTTATTTGCAGTACACAGAACTAATAATCACAATACAGTTAGAGAAGACGGTTTTTTTTTCTCCTTCATCACCTCAAAATGGTACATTTAAAGCAGCTTCATTTGCTCCTTCCCTCAACCCACACCTTCTTTTTTGGAGTTTGTCAGAAGATCAAAAGTACAGCTTTGCTTACGCAGTCACACGGCTGGGCAGCTGACAGACCCTGACCGGTCACTTGGGGGCTGCTGCAGTATCAAACAGTTCCGCTCCTTCTGCCTTTCCCTAAAGGAGATGATCAAGTCATGCCTTCTCTCCCCATCTGCTATTTCTCACAAATCTGTGGGAAAGGAGCATCTGCCAAATGAAGTCATCACCGACTGAGACATTCAAAAGCTACTAGAGGAAAGTACAGATAGAGGCAGATCAACTGCACAAATTGCATTTCCTGAGAAAAACTAATGACAAAGACTTGTTTCAAGATTAAGAGAAATTTCCCAATGGTGAACTAAGTTCAAATTTCCTTTCAGAAAGGTACTATAGCGTGGGTAGGAGGAAAAAAAAAAGGAAAAAAAAGATGAAAAGAAGCTTGAACTGGATCATCTAAAAACAAAACAGAGCTTTGCATACCCTGTGAATGAAGAAACAGACTGCACAACAACAAATATATACACCAACAGTTCCATTACTGAAATACAGAGATCAGCTTGGCTTCAGACCTTCAAAATACAAAAAAAAGCATCTAAATACAAATAGCACAAGTAACACTCAGAGCATTCTCTATTTTAGTCTTCAATGCTGTTCAAGGATATTTTTAAATTTACCTGAATCAATGAATAAGCCTAAAATAAGCCACCAAAAAAACCCTTAAAATTTCACATTAAGTTTAATATTGTATTTATATAGTAAACAGCATCATGATTAGCATTTCTGCAGTATTACATATGCCCCTGCGAATGAACCTTTAAGTAAATGTGTGCCATGCTGGAGAAAAGTTAATTTGTCCAAACCTTGAGCACAGTACAAGCAACTAGTCACAAGTGGATCGTGCAAATACAAGAAACACTGTACTAAGACCAGTTATTCTTGGCAGCTTAATTTTAAACTCCTCTCTGCACCACTTTCGACAGCTGTTCAACAGCTGATTAGCTGAGAGCACATAGAAACCACCTTCACTGATGAGGTGAATTTGAGGTTTTATTCAGGATCATGATGATGTGGAGAAATATCTGCTCTGAAATACTGCCTTTGTCTCCTGATGGATTTCTGTGTTGAGCAGAAAACCCCAGAATAAACCACAGGGATTCTTTTAAAGGACTGGATTAGCAGCATGCAAGCCACTTTGCAGCATACAATCCAAGTGCAGCTCACATCACACGTTAATAGACAGAAGAGGAAAGCTGAAGTTCATAAACAGCTCCCTGAGCTGCTCCTCCCAGGTGTGAGTGATAGAGCTTGTGCTGTATCACTACGGAGCACGGCAAAGACCCCACCTAAACATCCTATGCCACAGGCTCATCAGACAAGCTGCAAATAAATCAAACCACTATCTCATGTTCTTGGTTCAGATGCTTCCTCCTCCACCCCAACTGTATTTACCATGCTGACTTACAAATATGGGCCCACATGAATCTAAGACCCATTGCTGAATATTGCAGACAACCCCGAAACGGCTGGAAGGGGTGGGTACTGCACTGGCTTTGACCCACAGGTGATGTTCTTTCAGCAGACATTAAATCCTATCAACGCACTGCTCCACAAGCCTGCAATTTCACTTACAACGTTCTAATAGAAAAGGAAATACGAGGTTTCCTCTCCTTTGCCCAAATGACAGGCATAGAACTATCTTTTATATAGGAAGCCATCATTTCCTTGCTAGAAAGAGAATCACCAAATTGTAACTGAGAGCATAAGGCTAGGCAGGCATTTTGTAACCAGAACTGACAGATGCAGAGCTAACTACCTTTTGTGAATCAAAAGAATCACTATAGTGAGGGACGGAAACTTGACTCCCTTATCTCTGAAATTATTCCATCTCCCTTTTTAGCCAGTTAATGCCCAAGACCTAATGACTTCAGGAACCAGCAGTCTTTCCAGACAGTCAAGAGAAGCACAAAAGGTTATAGAAGACCAGAAAAATACCAGTAATAGAAGTTAGGATACTAACAACAACTCTACTCAAAAAATTTAAATAATTGCTAAATGAATAATTATACAAATACTATCATTATCTGTCACAAACTCCTGAGTAATCTGATTCTTTTCTTCATTCCTCTCCCTAATTTCTTTCTAGCACTGTACACAAACCTAAATGAAAGAAAAGGGTTTCTGTCCAATTACTTGAATTTCCTCATCAATTTAGTCTAATTTAGTCATCAATATGACTGCAGGAAGAGAAACCCCCTAGTGACAAAGGAGCACAAGTATCCCCAGAACAGTCCCAAGTAGGACTGCAAAATAATTTTATTGAAAATATTAATAACTATATGAAACAAGGTAGGGAAAATATTGTATAAAACCCCAAAACTACTTTACAAGGTATAAATCATACTAGTTTATGAAACTTTATTTGTATTTTTTTTAAAACCTTTTAAAATGTCCTAGCAATGAGATAATTTCAAATCTTGAGATAAGTAATTAAAAAAAACAAACACCCCCCAACAATGACAGGCATCAATCATTTCTGAGACAAATTTTGCTCACAATGAACTGAGGCTCTCAATACATCCACAGCTGGAAGTGAAATGATGGACTTGACACTAGAGGAACACAGCTCCAGAGCAGAGTCCAACATCTATTACCTAATTACTAATATGGCCCTGCATTATGACAGACATGGTTACAGAAATACTTAATTTATCACTCAATTTGTACAAAGATTTTTGTCTGGGGTTTTCTTTATTTCACCGGTTCCCTAAACCAAACAGACCCTGCTCGTGGTAGGTTCTAAACAGGTAAGAGAAGGTTCATCTCCTTCATTTCACAAGTTAACTCCTCTTGGTTACCCCTGCACTCACACCTCTGGCACAGCTGACTGGATGCCCTGGCTCATACAGCACTCTGTTAAAGGCAAACAAGTCCAGCAGCACTTGCACCTGCCCTCTGGCATTTCCAGTATGTACTTTCCACGTATTCTGTAGATTAGGAGGAGGATTTTTCCTGTTTGTGGAGTACCTAGATGAATTGAGTGTTTGGGGCTTTAAGTAATGCTAAAGGTCTGCAACATGCCAAGCCTTTCAAACTCTGTACATCCTTCTTATTCCTTTTCCCTTTCTTTTTCTAAGAGAATCAGTATTTAACTGGAAAACAGCTTGCTAGTTAGTGTACATAATTACTGTCCAGTGTGCAGGTAAAGAACCCAGTGTAGCTAACACAAGTAACCATGAGTATTTTTATTACACAGACACTCCTGCAGATAGTTAATGTACGCCATCTATTTAAATCCTGAACTAGGGGAATCCCACACTACGATAAAATAAGAAAGGAGAACATGAAGTGCCAGCAAAATACAACTAATATCCCCATCATAAAACTAATCAGGCAACTGAAAACTAATTCTATATGCAGCAAGATTAAGATTTCAGATACAAGAACAGAGCAGATTAATATCATAGTCAAAATAGCTCAAAATTTTTCCACATATTTGATACATCAAGGTATTAGGATTCCTTATCCTTTTTTTTTCAATCAGAACCAGATCCAAGTTTATTTACCAACTGTCATTCACAGACTGAAAACAAATATTGTGCTGCCTTCTTTCCAACATGTCCCGCAACTGGGGATGAGATTTGCATTCAAGCACTTTAAAATTAAGTGTATAAATGCCACAATAGACTGCAATGACAGTTCACGACAAAGCAGTAACTTGTGATTCTTTTTATTCATAGCCAAAGTTGAAAACATCTTCCCCCAAAATTAGTAAGAGTTTTGTTACCAAGTTCTGAAGGTAAATTTGAACACTGCTCCTTTGGGACAATCTCATCATGCAAATTAACATATACGAGGCCTCTCCCAGGCAACAAGACACTTGACTACCTTCAGTTTGGGAACTGGAGCATGTTATTCAGTGTGAAAGAACCCCACATAGGAAGGGTTCAGCACAAAAGGTTGGCTATTTGCACATAAGCTGATCGAGCAAGTTGATCACAAATCTCTCCAATAAAATGTTCCACCTAGCTTAGCTCCTTCTTGGCCTATATAATCTCTTAAAAAGAGATCCTGGTACGTAAAAGAAAGAAGATAAACATTGTACAAGCATCTTAAAAGGAAATGGAAGAAGCTACCTTAAGATTCTATAAATTAAATTAAAAAATAATAATAATCCTTAGGATCACTGGCAGTAAGACACAGTAGCAATTTCAGTGAAGCAATACAGCTGCTGTTTCAAAACTCCTAGTTGGCACTGTGGTGCTCATTCAGAGACAAAGCAGATACTCAGCATAAGCAGCTCCTTACCATTCCAGCAAGGTTTTATCTCGCAGGGAGCAGGTGTAGCTCTCAGAGAACCTCTGTTACACAACTGCAATGATCCATGGCAGGTTAATGCCAGCGGCACTGCTTGGTGCATCACCTGTGCCCCTCAGTTCCCAAGCACCAGCAGCAGGCATTAACACCCTCGCTAACGAGCCTACAGCTACCACCTGTAAAAGTTGTGGTGCTGGATGAACACTTGCTATAGTGAGAAGACTATATGTTGTTTTTTCATACTGTTTGCTTCTTATAGACAGGTACAGTGTATTGATAGCACATCACCCATGCAGATTTAAGGAAAACAGTATTTGTTGAAGTGCCAAGTTGTAAATTGCTTTGCTTATTCATTCCAGTACTTGGGATGCAGCTGCAAATCTATTCAGAATCTACTTAATGCAGTTTCTTGCATCAGTGATGACTACTGACTGGACTGCAGCCTATTTTGCCCCCACTGCCAGTTTATCCACTACGTACATGCATTATTACACTGATAGAATTGGTCACAGTAGCACATCCTGTTCACTAACGAACCAACAACCACTAGATAAGGTCCAGGCTCCAAAGTGCTGCATGCAAGGAACAAAATTCCTAAGAGTATACTAACGTGGCAATGGGAGGAAAAATAGTGTACCAAACAGAAATAGCAAAGAAATAAAATAGATTTAGAGAGCATTCTTGATAAACCACACGTGGTTCATACTCCCTGTAACCCAGCCGAATGAAAGCTTTCCTTCCTATTAGTAAAAGGTTTATAATACAAAGAAGTTTTATTATATGAGCAAGAACCATATTCCTCAAACACTGCCAAATGTGAGTCCCAAGAGGCAACTTGACATTAATCATCTGTTCAACACTATATGTATTTCAGACCATCTTTTACCAGTCCTTCCACTTCTGCTTTTCCTGTATTTTCCATTCCTAATATTGTGGTCTTCCACAAAATACCTTTCTTTCCCTTTCTGGATATTATCACTTGTATAGCTGACTTGCTACTAAACGGCTAAAGAAAAGTTCAGGGTTTTTTCTAGCACCTGGTATTTCTCTTTGCTTTTATTAGCAGGAGCAGTAATAACAATAACAGGTTGATCCCTCAGAAGGTCTTAAGATGATCGATCACTCCTCAAACAAAACCAATTTCATTAAGACGTTAACCCTAACAGCTACTGAAACAAGGAGCTTAGTTACAGATCTGGGCAGGACTGACTAAGTTGTGGAAAGTGAAACTGATCACACAAAGGCTACAACAAACCTGGAGGGCAAAAAGTACAAATATCTTGACTATTAAATTTTAAAAGTTGAAGATGAGGAGAAACAAAAAAATTATGAACTCTAAAAATGCTATTTGTCCATAGTTTTAACTACTGAACTCCCCTTATGTTCAGTAGTTAAAACTACTGACAAATAGCTTTTTTTTTTTAGGAAAAAGCTTTTCAAAACTTATTCTGACCTTTGAACCATCAATTTGTGAAGTAATTCTGCAGCAAGAGTAGCAGGAATGTGCAATCCTAAGTAGTTTTAAGATGCTTGAAAGAGTTACAAGAGCATTTAAACAACAGCATGCTAAATAAAGCAACTGAGAAGACCCACACAGGTTTCTTCTAGTCCAGTGAAGCTTAGGTTTCAGGTAAGTTTTGTCCCAGCTTTATTTGGAAGTAACTGGAAGTACAAAGTCCTTCCTACCGAAGAGGGATGCATAACCACAGTCCGGAAGACTTGCTAACCATTAATTAAACTAGTAAGAAGGCACACTTGGACAGGCCTACAAATTAGTTTTAACACACTATAAAGATATATAAGCAACAAATTCAGAAGGACTGTATTATGAGGAGGACTTTTCTGCTAGCATTTTCAGGTCTAATAAAATTCTCACTTAAACAAGTGGTATACAGTTTCCAGACAAAATTTAAGCAAGGACTAGAATCTCTTAACTGATCTTTTTGAGATGCAAGACTCAGCACGTTCTTCCAGATTCTGAGATGGTTGCACAGCTCTCCATGGCAACCCAGGATACAAGAGCCCTGCAGTCACTGGCAAGAATCTAACAGGAACAGCACATTAGGCTGAAAAAGCTTCTAAAGCAAAAGAAAGGCCACAGCTTCAAGGTGGCGTAAAATTTGTGTCTTGACAATCAGGTCAATAAAGAGATAGAGAACAATTTCAATTTACTACGCTCCCCCATTGAAAAAGTGACGAAGCAATAGAAGGGCAGCAACTACACTACCAAAACCTACAGTCTAGTAGATAAATGACGCTAAGTCTGGTATAATACGAGTTTAGATATGCCACAACACAATGCCTAACTCAAAGTCTTGAACGAGAGTTTAGAGCTTGTTCTCTGTATACCTCACTCCTCGAGTTATGCTTGCAGATCCTTCGGTTCCGGTTCTTTCAACAGCTTGTTTCATTCCCGCCCTTATGCTTTTATTTTCTATTCATTCATCTGGTTAAGCACAACACCAGCGCCCAAAGCCGCCCGATGCACAGCCCGGCTGGTACCAGCTCCCTTCAGAGACGTCAGGGCGATCTGTGGCACACAACCCGCCCGCGCCGGGCACGGGCACCTCCTGCCTTTGTTCGCCAAGGGCGCTCGGCGGCTGCGGGCACACGGCACCGGGCTCGCACAGCACTGCCCGGAGCGGGCCGCACCGCGACTTTATTCGCCAACACACCGGGCCGCTCGGGGGCCGCAGCAGCTGCCGGGGCCGCGTTCGGAGCCCCCGTCCTGGCACCCAGCGCTCCCCGCCGCGCCCCCGGCGCCCCGCTCACCTGTGCGCCGGGCCGGCGGTGCG